>CM076572.1:1416073387-1416325293 GCA_034641835.2 Pinus albicaulis | reverse complement strand
GTGCTAAGAGGGCAAACAAAATATTAGAACTTGTGCACAGTGATGTGTTTGGACCTGTGTCAGTTCCATCACTGGGAAAATCTGTGTACTATGTTTCATTCATAGATGACTTCTCAAGGAACACATGGATATATTTCTTGAGGAATAAATCTGAAGTCTTTGACAAATTTAAAGAATTTAAGGCTCTGGTGGAAAATCAGACAGAGAAGAAGATAAAGGCGCTGAGGACAGATAATGGTGGGGAGTTCTGCAAGAAGGAATTTGAAGAGTTCTGCAAGAAGTGTGGTATAGCACGGCAGAAGACTACTCCATACACACCTCAGCAAAATGGAGTTGCAGAAAGAATGAACAGAACACTGATGGAAAAGGCAAGAAGCATGCTCAGTGGTACCGGTTTAGGACAAGAATTCTGGGCAGAGGCAGTGGAAACTGCATGTTACTTAGTTAATAGATCACCTTCATCAGCGTTGGAGGATAAGACCCCACATGAGGTATGGACTGGTAAGAAACCCTCTATTTCACATCTAAGGGTATTTGGATGTGATGCATATGTACACGTTCCAAAGGAGAAAAGGACCAAGTTGGATAATAAATCTGAAAGGTGCATCTTTACTGGGTATAAGGATGGTTTAAAGGGTTACAAGCTTTGGAACCCAGAAACAAGGAAGTTCGTGTACAGCCGAGATGTGGTGTTTAGAGAAGTGAAAGATGTTGTTAAACATGAAGTCCTACCAAAGGAACCTGAGAAGATAGAGTTTTTGCAAAAGGAGGATGAATCAGACTCTACAATAGAAGAAGACTCAGAAGATGAAGAGCCACAAACTCCAACTTTGAGAAGATCAGTTCGGGAAAGAAGGCAACCAGAAAGGTATAGTCCATCTGCTTTCTGTTCAGGTTTTGCCTTAACTATAACTGATGATGAACCCAGAACTGTCAGGGAGGCAGTAGATTCAGAGGATGGAAAACTCTGGAAGGAGGCCATGGTTGATGAAATGGCATCCTTGCACAAAAACAATGCATGGGATCTGGTGGAGTTGCCGGCTGGAAGGAAGCCCATTGGGAGCAAATGGGTGTTTAAAAAGAAGATGAATGTAGAAGGCAAGGTGGAGAAATACAAAGCTCGATTGGTAGCAAAAGGTTATTCTCAGGTGCCGGGAATTGATTTTGGTGATATTTTTTCTCCTGTTGCCAAAGTTACTTCTATTAGATTACTTTTATCTGTTGCTGCTGCATTTGATTTTGAGATAGAACAGATGGATGTGAAGACAACATTTCTTCACGGGGATCTAGAAGAGGAGATCTACATGAAGCAACCCGAAGGCTTTATGGTGAAGGGTAAGAAAGAACTGGTATGCAGGTTGAAGAAGTCTCTGTATGGGTTAAAACAGTCACCAAGGATGTGGTATCAGAAATTTGATACCTATATACGGGGACTTGGCTTCACCAGAAGCAAGGAGGATCAATGTGTTTATTTCAAATTAATTGGTGACCGTGTTATTTATTTGGTCTTGTATGTGGATGATATGTTGTTGATTGGAAATGACAAAGAAATTATCCAAGATTTGAAGACCCAACTGCTCTCCAAATTCCACATGAAGGATCTTGGTGCTGCAAACTATATTTTGGGCATGGAAATTAAGAGAGATTGGGCAAAGAGGAAGCTCTGGTTAAACCGTATATATGTTTACATATTTATATATTCAATATGCAGACAAGAACTCAAGAAGTGTCTATTCCTCATAGGTAAATTTGTTCGCCGAACAAGGTCTCAAACACAAGAAGAATATATATATGTCCCTGCACCATGTGCGTGTATAGCTGATGTATGCAATGGTTCCAGACCACAGACCATACATCAGACATGCATGAGTATTGGATAAAAAGTTTTATGTCAAACCCCGGGAAGGAGCATTGGACAGCAGTGAAGCGAGTTTTCAACTATTTACGTGGCACTAGTGATTATGGCTTGTGCTACCAGGGAAGACCAGGATTGGAAAGAATGTTGGACATTCGTAGTTTTTTTTATGCAGACTGGGCTAGAGATCTGGACCAAAGAAGATCTACAAGTGGGTATGTGTTTAGCCTATTTGGAGGCGCAATGAGTTGGATGATTAAAAGACAGACTGTAGTGGCGCTTTCAACTACAGAGGCAGAATACATATCAGCCACTCATGCAAGCAAGGAAGCACTATTAAAATATTGTTCACAGAAGCAATAAAATGCATAGATAGACTGTGATAGCCAAAGTGCAATTTTCTTGGCTAAGAACCCTGCTTATCATTCAAAGACAAAGCACTTGATGTTCAATATCACTTTGTTAGAGATATGGTTGAGGCTAAAAGGGTGTTACTGGTAAAGGTGGATACTTTGAAGAATGTTGCAGATGCATTGACGAAGTCTGTGAGCACTCAGAATTTCTCTTGGTGTAGAGAAACAATGGGTGTTGAATAATTGGCCCAATGACTAAGCTCTCCTGTGGCCCCCTGTGGAAAGAAAACAACAAGTGGGAGAATGTTGGGTATGTGTTATATTCTTTCCACGATTAGCCCCACACGCTATATGTTGCGTCGGGCGTAGCTGGGGGGTCACGAGGGGCGGCAAGGGCCTCAATATTGCATCCGGCAATGGCTTCTGCTCAAAATTTTGTTTTTTTTAAAGTGACTCTGTCCACAAAGCGGATCCGCCCATGGTTTTGTGCACAACAACATGGCCGGTCTGCGGGCGTCCCGGTATTTCGAGATCCCGCCTAGGAACTATGTACAGGTTCTGTCCAAAGTTAATGGATTGGGGCTGTACACGCATACATATATGTGTTGTAACACTAAAAGGAATATAATGAAAAATCAAGCCGGTCGTCCCGATTTGGGATCCAGGGGAAAAATCTCTATGTTTATCTGTTTTATGTTTTATGCTCTTGCTATTGTTTATTTTATGTTATAAGATTCGTGTGTAGATAATTTCTGTTCAGGGTTAAAACCTACAACCACAGCTGTTTCTTATTCGTTGTTAATGATTTTTTGGAAGAGTTTGTAAGAGTAATACCGGCTGTGACACTTAGTATAAACAAGCAACTAAAACCTACAATACCATAGCTATGCCTTATTCATTGTGATGATATTTTGGAAGAGTTTATAAGAGTAAGTCTAGCTGTGATAATTAACGAAAGGAAATGAAACTAAAACCTACAACACCACAGCTATGCCTTATTCATCATGATGATATTTTGGAAGAGTTTATAAGAGTAAGTCTAGCTGTGATGATCAATGTAAACAAGCATGAAACATAAACTTCAAAAACGTGCTTAAGCTAGAAATGAAAAACGAGACTAAAATACTTATCTAAACCGTATAAACAAGGCTGCTCAGGAGGCAGGGGCCCTCTACCACCGGAGTAGCACGCAAAATCTACTTCAATATTGACTCAGTGCTTTCAATAAAGTGATACTTCTTGCATTAGAGAGAAATTACTTCAAAACAGAGTGTTTTCGAACTTCTGAAATCTAGCAATCAATCACAAAATCTAACCTTGTCCCTCGGTTTCCCGAGCCATATTTATAATCAAAATTACATAACTATCTTTAGATAACCTAGGGATAACTATCTTTCCAAATAAAAACCAAACTAGGACTCTGATGGTGGTCACGTAATAGAATTAAGGACATCTAGACTGTCCTTGTCCTATTAGGAGTCTCTCTCCTAGTTTGAGTTCCCACGTACATAACTGCCTACAGAATTCCATTCAAACTTCGTGGAGAGCAAAAAATGATGAGGGAATGATGTGGAATACTCCCATATGTGTTTTTCTCCAAGATGACACCTGGAACCTGCGTAGACATAAAGAAAGCTGCAGAATCGGCAACTAGCTATAGAATGTCTGCATTCTGTAGCTAGATCTAGTTCAAACAGTACTACAATGACAAAATCATAAAAACATGGCAAGTTAGTCATGATATTCATTCTTAAAGAAATTTTAACTAATTTCATTGATCATTTGAGCCTGTGATTAATAATGTACAAAAGAAATGAAGTGGAATGTGGTGGAAGAAAGAACATTCTTGGAGCTCAACACTATGGTTAAAGATATTTTGACACAAGCTGATCCTAATGGAAAAAGAGGGAAATGGATCACCACGTTTCTAGAATATGACTTATAAATTAAGCCTCCCAAGTTGGTGAAATGGAAGGGATTATAAAAAATGATGGCACAGTCAAATTTTGAATGTCTTGACGTGAATTTCATTGCATAAATTTCAAAGCTAACGGAAGAATAAGAATTGGTCCCTATTGAAGGGAAATTCATCTTGTATGAATGGTGCAAAGATGTGATCTTTTTCCTACATCATCATAAATATCCTCCTCAGTTGACTAAGTCCAATTCAAGGTCCGTGAAGCTGAAATCATTGATATACTACATTTTAAGTAAAAAATTTTATTGGAAAGATACCGGTGGAATTATTTTGAATTGTTTGTTGGAAGATGAGGCTGAGAAATTCATTGAAGAGTTCCATGAGGGATATTGTGGAGGAAACCATTACTAAAAAGCTACATGAAAAAATATACTCAGAGTAGGGTATTATTGGCCTACCATGTTTAAGGACATCTACAAGAATATGACTGCATGCCATGAATGCCAAGTTTTTGATGGTAAGAAGAAGTTGATTCCTTTAGCTTTGAAACCAATATATGTTGAAGCTCATTTCCAACAATGACAACTATACTTCATTGGTTAAATACACCCAACATCCTTAGGGTATCACCATTGGATTTTGACTGCAATAGATTATTTCACTAAGTGGATCGAAGCAATCACAACCAAGTAGGCTACTGACTCAGTCATCATTCAATTTTTGGAGAACAATATTTTATCCAGGTTTGGTTTTCCTATGAATATTATTACTAATAATTCACAAGATTTAAAATCAAAATTATTAATTATATTTTGTCATCAATATTATATTACTCTTGGAAATTCTACAGCCTATTATCCTCAAGGTAATGGCCTTACAAAATCACCAAATAAAAGCATAGTAAGGATCATAAAAAAGGTACTATTAGGGTCATATGATAATAGGGTTCATAAATTTTGAATTCAATTTGATAGTATTGTAAATATGTACATAACTTGCTTTCTGCAAGTTGTTTTCCCATATTTGGAAAAAATGAAAAATAATAAAAAGGCAAAAATAGGGTAAAAAGTCCTAAAAGAAAGATCAAAGGACTTAGAAAAATACAAACCCCAAAAGAAAAGAAATAAGACTTGAAAGTGAGTAAGTTCAAATGCCACTACTTTTACTTTTACTAAAAGAATAAATGATTATGTGCAGAGTGTCAATAAATCCCATAATCCATGATCAGTTAAATAGTTTAATCTTAACTTTTCATGTTTTCAATTTCATGTTTTAGATAGTGAATAAATATTTGTCAAACAGTTTAAAATTGAAAAATCAGTAGATAGGTAGAGAATAATGAGGAGCTCAACAATTTAATCTAAGCCCTCGGATGAAATAATGTAGATCTATATAGTTTCATGCTTTGAAAGAAAATGTTTTAAGGTTGCAAGTCTAAATGCACCTAAGAAATGAAGAAAAAATGTTAGAAATAAAGTTGGGTAGGTAGAAAGAAGTGGAGCAAGCATGTAAATAAGACATCATTAGGAAAAATCACTAATTTCCCCTCCCCTATAGGTATTCAGTATTCAAAACTTTCATTCAAAAAGCCTCAGATATTTTCTCTAACTTTTTTTGGGACCGGACCCAAGGCTCAATGACTGATAAGTTAAAAATATTAAATTCCTACCTTAAAATCTCATTCATCAACATTGACTCTTCATTCATACATTAAAACCCATTTTTTCCTAGGTCAAGACACATTCTTACTTAGTAAAATTGTAACCCTAAAAATAATTAATTTCATTCCCTTCAAAATCATTCATAAACCCCTCAAAATTACAATTATCCCAAGTATTAGTGAAGTAATATAAAATATGAGCAATGCTTTATTTTTATACTTTACTTAGAGTTAATATGTCTTTTTTTTTCCTTTTACTATCCCTTTATTCATATTAACATCTAACTTATTGTAGTAAATCCCTAAAAATACCCTCCCATATATATTAAATCCATTATATTTTAAATAACCCCCTTAAACCCACTATTTTAAGCTTTAGACCAATGTTATATACCCCCATGTGCGCAAATAAAACCCCTCCCAAAACCCATTGGTATAAACTTATCATTAATTAAATACCCCGTCCCTATAATTTGAAAACTATTAAAAGGTTTAAAACTATATATATATATAATAACCGTGCCTGCATTAAAAAAATTGAAAAATTTTTCTAATGTTTTAAAAACATTACCCCTCCGCCATGTTATATAATGCCTAAGGGTTTAAACTTTATTAAAACACAGTTTTATAAAGCCCAAAACCATTTATGCCTATGCAATTAGCCCGGTCCCACTACTCTTATCCCGACACAGCTTCCGAAATGATCTGGACTGTTTGCTCATGAACTCCAGATCTGACAATGAATATCCAATATCATGCAGAATATATGCACGTTCATCCCCATGCAAAAGTTACGCGAAATTAGTGGTTTCCTAATTCTCTCTCTCCTCCACGTGCCCTTAAAACATTGGATCGTGTAGGTTAAGCCCAAAACTACTTAACACCAAATCACCGTGCAATAACCAGTCTGGTTTGTAATTCGTTTGAACTCCAAAACTTCCCTCTCGCCTGATGCGACTTGCATTCAATGCCAGATAAATATGACCTAGATACATAATAAACCTTTGAAATACATTCATTTTATTCTCTTCTTGCACATTTAATCCACTGCATTTCCTCTCCTGACTGTAAAAAACCTTGTTAAAGCCCCTTGTTTTCCATTTTCATGCCCGAAACCTGCAATATTTTCCCTGCAAACCTCTAAAGATTGTTGAGGAGATGCACATTGCTCCAAACAATTCATTGAAGCCATAAATTCAGCCAGAACCTAAAAATCATTCTGAAGGTCGATACCTACACTAAAATAGGTATTTCTCTAGAATTTGAACCTGCAATCAAGTTGAAAAAAAAATTAAAGAAAGCAAACACATTTAAGTTTTAAAAAATCGATTAAAAACTACCTAAAATTCCCAAAAACAAGCCAAAACTCTGGCAATTTTTTCCCAGAAACCTTGTTTCTCTGTTGCACGCTATTTTAAATAAATTAGTGAGTTTTCACAGTTTATTAGCTTATTTCAAGCCCTGAAATAAGCCATAAAACCTCTACAGGTACCCCAAACCCTTTATGATCCTTTTTAAAAGAGTTTTCAGCCCTATTTTCATTAAAAATACTCAAGAAACCCTTGTTTTCTATTTTAAACCAACTCTCAAGCCTCTAAACCTCTTTGACAGGCCTAATTGAATAGAAAACCAAAAGAAAAGCCTATCCTTTGCCAAATTTTCCTAATTAAGCCTCTGCAAACTGTCTAAACTTGCAGAAGCAGATTAAAATTCCTAAAAAATAGAGTGCAAGCAAGCTTGAAGGTTCTAAAACACCCAAACCTACCCCTGTCATGACTTAAGTACTGTTATTGTTGTCAATCCATTGCAACCACCTGTTGTTGATATTGAACACATTCCCCTAATTGATATTGATTACAAGATAGCAGATCTAATATTTGAATTCAACCTGTTAGATATCCATAAGTGGTGTTATGAGAAGTCTTTATATGATCATGAAGAAGTTCATATTTGGGAATCCCATTTACCCAAATATGTTGTCCCATTGACTCACCCATGTTAGGAGATTATTAGATTGTGTCAGCAATACTATGTTCCAAAGCAAAGAGCCATTGTAAATTCCAGTAAAGAATTCCTTTTTACCATCACCACAGAATCAATTAACCAAATGTTGCAGCTTCAGCCTGACCCCCAAGCAGTCCCTTTGTCTATTGAGACCCTCACTAAGCTATACATTGGCCTAGATTTTCCTAAAAGGTTCATGATTTTTCAGACTTTTATGCCTTTACATGTAGAAATTTCCAAGTTAAATCCTCCATATTATACTATTAAATTCCCTGAAGGATGAAGACATGTGATTTCCATGCTTTCCTTCATCCTTGGGTATTTCACTGATGAACACACTGATGAGTCTATCTTGGGATTTTTGTCCACCTTTTCTCCAGGTCAACCACCTTCAGTAATATTTGATTATGTTGGTTTCATTGTTGATAGTATTCATTATCAGTTGATATATTTGAAAATAGAGGGAGTGTTTAGATATACCTCCTACCTTTTTCATATGTTCTTGTACTTCCAATCAGCTAATTTTCCAATCAATATTCAAAAACTTGACATAGAAGCAAATCCTCTATCTGTCATTTTTTGGACATCATTGCTCAGAAAAGAATGTACAAATTTCAGTTATTCAGAGTTTTCAGATTTATTTTTTACATCCAGTGATCACCATGTTGACCAAAGACAGAGTAGCCTAGATTAAATGAGGAAATGAAGAAGATATTGTAGTTATTTGAGAAGAGTAAGGTTGGTGACTGGTATTTATATGAGAAATGTACTGAAATCAGAGTCTTTGGGTCAAACTTGTTACCTTACAAGTTACCCAAACATCCTTCAATGAGGATATTTGCCTTGGAGTATATCAGGCAAATCCTAAACTTTGATTCAATAAACTTCATGGCAGCTAAGAAGAAGACCTAATTCAAACTTAAAAATCAAATTGGGCCATTCATATGCAATCAATAGGATGCAGAAAAAGAAACAGCAAATCAGTTATTGGAATATAAATTTGAAGAGAGTTTTCCTTGGAACTATGATCCATAAGGGATATTGAGCAAGCTAAGGGTAAAATGAAAATTAACACCCTTTATCCATGAAGCTAAACCAAAAATAGAAAATTTTGCTAATCAGCTTGAATGGATTGAAAACACATTAATAGATGTAGTGAAAAAATGTAATACTAGTCATACCTTAGAGACTGCAAATCAACCAGATAAGTCCACCAAAATAATAAGGGAAGAAGGAACCTATGTGGCAGATACTATAACAGAAAAAAAGTTCAATAACATTTACAAAAAAATGCCTAAATTAGATACAACAGGTAAAGGAAAAGTGACAATAGATGTTGAAGAAATAGAGCCTTTAAATACCAACACAGATTTGTCAGAGACAAATGTAGCTACTGTAATTATCAATGAGCCAAATCAGAATGAAGAACAACTCAATAATGAAGACACACATTTAATGGAAACACAACAAAGCATGGAAGCTTCTTCCTCACAGGAAGCTGAGGAAAAAGACTTGGATATTAAGGAGAAATATAAGAAAATTAAACTGAATAATGAGGAAATGAAAACAAAAATTTACTCTCAGTTCTTGAAACAAAATCTAAGAAATCAAAACAGATTCCTATCAGCATTTGATTAATCAAGTAAAAAATTGATTATGTCAGTATTACAACCCACAGTATTAGTTCTAAGGACAGTTTCTAACTATAAGAAAGTTGATCTAGAAGTAGCTACAGATAGCATTCATGTATTAAATCAAATAGAGTTTAAAAGGAAAAACTCAGAGATGTTGTATTCCACAGTTACAAAAAAAGCTATGAGTGCTCAAAAGCTACAAAATATCATCTCCAATATGCAAGATCAAATGAATATGGACAAAGCTTCATTGTATGCCAAATATCTAAGGATAAAAGCCTTAGAAGAACTAGTACTGCAGGTAGGATATGATCCTACTAACATCAAAGCAACAGAAGCATTGGTGAAAAAGAAAAATGAGGATATAGCAGCCTTGAGGAAATAGCTCAAAATTCCTCAAAGTGAGCATCCTTAGACAAAATAAGTCTTATAGGAACAGAAGGAAAAATATGAAATGATGAGTTTAATTCTTTAGTTGACAGCCCAGATTAAGGAAATGGAAATACAGATGGAAAAACTTGTGCAAGAAAAGGAGGCAGTAAAAGAACCAATGATTCCTACAGTCATCCCAGTTATCACTGTAGTAGTGCCTTCAACTTTAGGATAAAAGTTGGCACCCAAATAACCACTGGCTACTGCACTACCAGTGACTTCTTCCACTACATCAGCCACTGAATCATCTACCACAACAATACAACCTAAAGATGATGCTACCAAGATAGTAAAATCAATGGAAGATATGTCTTTGAAGAAAAATGAGATTAACAGGTTGACAAAAATAGTTTAAAATATTGAAAAATCAAATAAATCAGCTCAGGTAAATGCTAAGATACATGAACAAAAAGTTGGAAATACTGAGAGGGGGGGTGAATCATTATTTATTTCAATTAGAGCATTAGTTAATCTTCAATTATTATCAGCGTTTGTACAATGATAGCAGCAAACCATAGGAACACAAATACGCACATTTTTTAAGGTGGAAACCCACTCCGGGACAAAACCCACCTAATGCTTTTCTAATAATTCTTTAATATTCAACTCCAATTGAAAATAAAGCTCCAAATTCATAGAATTTAGAAAAGCATTCTTCTCCAACTCCCACTGGATGGACGCTCCAACGCCTGAGATTCTTCAGTAGTCAATTGAACGGATGCCCCAACACCCAATGAGCTACAACTCACCCTAGCACCACCCTACCACCCTATAGAAGAATAAAAGAAGAATGGACTCCTATACCGGGGAAAATGGTCCAGTTTACAATGATATAAAATGATGTAGAAGAAGAAGATATACTAAACCATAACCCCAACTTTGACACAACCACCTAATGATGATCCTAGACCTCCCAACACTACCTCTTCAACCCGTGGTAGATAGCTACAAGTACAATTTGTACAATAAAGTATTTACAATGACTAAATACAATGATACCTTTACAATGATTGTATGCAGTGCTTTCCACTTGAAGACTTCATATGATGAACTTCTTGTTGCTGTTATGCACCTTGGTTGCTTCTCTTGTCATGCTACCCTCTACTGCACCTTGCTTTTATTTTCTTTCGTAGAAAGTCTGGTCCTTTGCAACCCTTGACAACACATGATCTAGCTTTTTCTTGCCTTCTAGGAGCACGATATTGAATCTGGTGTATCTCTGTTATTTCAGATCCTCAATATCTGATTTTTAGTCCTGTAGTAGTCCCCTGTGTCTTCTTTCCAATGCCATAGGTCTGACCCAATTTTTATTCTTCAAGAGAGAGTTATACCCAATATCTCACAATGTCCTAATTAAGGATTGTTTCAGCATAGCGCACTTGTATGGTGTTCCATGTGTCATTGTTTCTTCATTTATCTCTAAAATTGATATAGAATAAATCAAAGACTATGAACTATCCACTAAATTTTACAGAATTTCAATCCGATACTCAGAGAGAGAGTTATGATGAATTTACCAAGGTCACTTATTTGAGATGAATTTCAGGAGCTTGCAAAAGCCCTAACTTCCATAGATCATATCTCCAAAAATGTTGCGCACCTTGATCTAAAATTTTTATTGCAGCTTCCTCAGGATTTTGGCTTCGCCTCATAAAAATTTCAGCTTCTGAACCTTCTTAGAAAAAAATTTAGAGAGAAAATTCCATGATGACCTGTTTTATATGGCCGAATCCCATGCATAAGGAGGAAAAGAAGATCACAATTTATATGAATGCTTAAGTTGAGAGGGGCTTCAGCAAGTGAACGTGGGAGGGATTTTAGGAGCATAAAAATATTAATTATTAATTTTCAATTACCCATGCCCCAACCCCATGGAGTTTTAGCCCACTAACTGGGGGTACAAACTTCAAACATGGATATCTCTCAAATCGTGAAGAATTACATGGCGTGCCATATATCAACAGAAAAATATCGACAAGTAGAAACCATAAAAAGAATTATTGACCTAGAATATATTAATTTGGTAGGTCAAAATTCCCATGCAATATTGGGTTAGCCCCTGGTGCTTCTTGGGTTGACATCAATGACAACCGCTGATCAACAATCTCTCCCCCTTTGGCATTGATGGCAACACAAGTACTCCCCCTGCGATCATGACACCTCTTCCTACAAAATTCTCTCCCCCTTTGACATCAATGGCAAAGGGTAACTCCCCCTGAAACACAACCATCCTGCGGACCTACACACTTCGACTCCCACTGACACACAACCATCCTACAGACCTGTACACACTTCCACTCCCCCTTTATATTCTAAAAAACGGAAAATATAATGAGAACTTGGGAGAATCCCAAGCTTTTCGCGAAGATATTCGAATGCTAGAGAATATTTAATATGTGATTCTCTTGGTGCTGCTTGGAATCTTGCTACTTTTCCAACTGCTTGCATAACATCTGGTTGGGAGGTTGTTACATATAGAAGACTACTAATCATAGATCTGTACAACCTTTGATCCACATCCTTAGATGAGTCATCTATGCTCAATTTGCAACCTGTTACCATTGGAGTAAGGATGGGTTTTCAATCTTCCATTTTAACTTTCTTGAGCATTTCCTTGATGTACTTGGCTTGACATATAAAAATTCCTTTCTCTTGCTGAGATATTTGAAGCCCTAAGAAGTATGTCAGCTCACCAATTAAAGACATCTCGAAATCACTTTGCACCTTTGTAGCAAACTTTTTACTTAGTCGATCATCATTGCTACCAATTATTGTATCATCCTCTTTAGCTATTAGACATGAATTAGTTGCTTCATCTAGAAAATATATGTCATTTGGAGCTTGAATTGCTGTAGCCACAATTTCACCATAGACACCTTTCCTGATTTCACATTTCGTGGAGTTGAATAGTATTGTGTGTCCTTGATCACACATTTGTCCAACACTGAGCAGATTGTGATTCATGTTTTCAACCAATAGAACATTATTAGCTAGAGAATATTTTCTTTCGAGAGTGACAGTACCTAATCCTATAACATTTGAAGATCCATCATTTCCAAAGGACACAGTTCCATCCTTCTTCCCTTTTAGACATACAAATTTATTTCTATCTCCAATCATACGCGTTGAGCAACCACTATCAACATACCACACATCTTTGTTCTTTTGAGCCTTGAGAGCGAGAGCACAATTATCATTCTTCTTCTTCTTCCATGTTCATTCATTTTGTGGCTTCGAAGATTCTTCTGGAGGATTTTCAAGTCTGCAGTCTTTGGCTATGTGTCCAAAGTTTCGACATTTGTAACATTCAATATTATTTCTTAAATGTTCAAATCTATTGATATTTCACTGAGCCCTGGGAGGTTCATATTTGACAGATCTCCTGGAATTACATTCGTTCCTAGGGTACGTGCGACATTCTACAGCTTTATGAACAAATTTTCCACATGAATAACAGTAGCCATAAAAAATATGTTGGTACCTGGATGGAAATTTTCATCGAGGAATTGTCTTCCAAGGTTGTTCTTGCGAATCTTGTCCAATGAAGTCTTCATGCATGTTAGATCTCATAGGTTCATTGTATTTTGTTGTAGAAGGTCCTGCTTCTTCTTCTTTGTAACCGATGCCAGTTTTGTCATTGTAAGATCGTTGATTGTTGATGAGTTCTTCCAATGCCCTTGAGCTGTTGGCATAGTTTTGGATAGTTTTTCCTTTCTTCACTTCCTCATGCAACGAGACTACTTGGGCTTCTAATTCTTCCCTTTCTTGGTTACTTTCTTCCAACTTCTTTTGAAGTGACTCTTCAATGCATTTGTGTTCTTCAACTTCAATTTTGAGACCTTGAACTTGTTCTTCAAGAGTTTTGGAATGGATCTTCTCCGCCTTGAGATCTTTTATAAGCTTGATTGCTTCCTCATAAAATTCGTCTATGGTCCATCATTCTTCTTCGTTGTTTGATACCTCTTCATTATTGTGCTTGGGTTTATTGTTCTTGGCCATAAAAAATACTCTCTCATTGGCTTCTTCTTCACTATCATTGTCTTCATCGGATGATGAGTTATCTTCTTTAGAGAGAAAGTTCCTTTTGGATCCTTGCTTGTTGAATTTCTTAAAGCCTTTCTCTCTTTTTGAGTTTCCATTACTTTTGTTTGGACATTTTGCTACAAAATTCCCAACCTCATTACCGCTGAAACATATCAATGGAAGTTTACCTTTGAATTGTCCCTTACCAATTTGTAGTTTTCTCGTGAAGTAAGCATATTCTTCATCTAAAAGACCTTCTTCATCATCTCCCTTTTCTTCACACTTGCAAGTGCATGTCTTTTCAATTGAAGGTTGTTTATCCTTATTGGTTTTCTTAGATGCAACGAACACAATTTCTAGATGCAAAGTACCCTCTTCTTCATCAAGTCTCATTTCATATGCTATGAGAACTCCATGTAATTCTTCCTTGCTGAGTTTGTCCAGATTTGCACTGTATTCTAAGACCGATACCTTTGGGTTGAATCTCCCTAGTAACGTTCTAAGAATCTTCCGTATAATAGTCTTCTCGTCAACTGGCTCTCCCAATCCTTCCAGAGTATTGGTTATTTCATCAACGTATTGGAAGTATGCAGCAATGTTGCAATATTCTTTCATTCTGAGTTGCTCAAATTTTTCTCTATATATTTGAAGCTTTGCTTCTTTGACATTTGAGTCACCTGCATATATATTATCAAGCTTGTCCCATACATTTTTTGTGGTTTTACAACCCAACACCTTATGATAAGCAGATTCAATAAGTCCACTGATAATAATATTCTTTGCTTTTGCATCATTTACCAAATTCTTCTTACCTTGTTCATCCGTAGTTGATGTAAATCCATTTTGAACAGTGTCCCATACTTCGTAACCTTGCGCCAAGAGATATACCTCCATTCTTCCTTTCCAAAGTGCATAATTATTTTCATTAAATAGAGGTACACCATTCTTGGTATGCTCCGTGACCTCCTTCCAGTTGTTAAACTGCTATTTAAGGAACCAAGCTCTGATACCAATTGTTGGAAATACTGAGAGGGGGGTGAATCATTATTTCTTTCAATTAGAGCATTAGTTAATCTTCAATTATTATTAGTGTTTGTACAATGATAGTAGCAAACCAGAGGAACACAAATGCACACAGTTTTTAAGGTAGAAACCCACTCCAGGACAAAAACCACCTAATGCTTTTCTAATAATTCTTTAATATTCAACTCCAATTGAAAATAAAGCTCCAACTTCTTAGAATCTAGAAAAGCATTCTTATCTAGCTCCCACTGGATGGATGCTCCAATGACTGAGATTCTTTAGTAGTCAACTAAATGGATGCCCCAACATCCAATGAGCTACAACTCACCCTAGCACTACCCTACCACCCTATAGAAGAATAAAAGAAGAATGGACTCCCATACCAGGGAAAATGGTCCACTTTACAATGATATAGAATGATGTAGAAGAAGAAGATATACTAAACCATAACCCCAACTTTGACACAACCACCTAATGATGATCCTAGACCTCCCAACATTGCCTCTTCAACCCTTGGCTTATAGATACAAGTAAAAAAATTTCAATAATGTATTTACAATGACTAAATACAATGATACCTTTACAATGATTATATGCAGTGCTTCCCACTTGAAGACTTCATATGATGAACTTATTACTGTTTTTATGCACCTTGGTTGTTTCTATTTTAATTCTACCCTCTGCTACACCTTGCTTTGCTTTTCTGTCATAGAAATTCTGGTCCTTTGCAACCCTTGACAACACATGATCTAGCTTTTTCTTGCCTTCTAGGAGCTCAATATTGAATCTGGTGTATCTCTGTTATTTCAGATCCCCAATATTTGATTTTCAGTCTTGTAGTATTCCCCCGAGTCTTCTTTCCAATGCCATAGGTCTGACCCAATTTGGATTCTTCAAGAGAGAGTTATACCCAATCTCTCACAATGCCCTCATTAAGGACTATTTCAGAAGATCGCACTTGTACGACATGACACATGTCACTGTTTCTTTATTTTTCTCTAAAATTGATAGAGAGAAAATTAAAGACTATGCAATATCTGACACTTTTTATGGAATTCAAATCCGATACTCAAAGAGAGAGTTATGACGAATTAACCAAGGTCACTTATTTGAAATGAATTTTAGGAGCCTGCAAAAACCCTGACTTCCACAGATCATATCTCCACACATATTGCGCACATTGATCTGAAATTTTTATTGCAGCTTCCTCAGAATTTATGCTTCACCCAAAAAAAAAAATTAGCTTTTGAATCTTCGTAGAAAAAAATTTATAGCGAAAATTCCACGATGACCTTTTTTACATGGCCGAATCCCATGCATAAGGAGGAAAAGAAGATCACAATTTATATGAATGCTTAAGTTGAGAGGGGCTTCACCAAGTGAATGTGGGAGGGATTTTAGGAGCATAAAAAATATTAATTATGACTTTTCAATGACCCATGCCCCAACCCCATGGGGTTTTAGCCCACTAACTCGGGGTACAAACTTCAAACATGAATATCTCTCAAACTGTGAAGAATTACATGGCGTGCCATATATCAACGGAAACATATCGATAATTAGAAACCATAAAAATCATTATTGACCCAGAATATATTAATTTGGTAGGTACAAATTCCCATGCAATATTTGGTTAGCCCCTTGTGCTGCTTGGGTTGACATCAATGACAACCGCTGATCAACACAAAATGCCAACAGATTAAGTGAAGAGTTAAAAAAGTTGCAAAAAGAATTAACTCTCAAATATCATATATCATACATCAAAAATTACCTTTGGAATAATATCATTGAAGCCATCCATGATGTATGGCCTTCAATTCAGGTAATTTTTGAGCAAAGAAAGTTATTATTGGCGGCCCAAGCAGAAATCCAAAAGACTCAAACTAATTTGGTTGACAAACCAGAACAAGATGTAAGGCTAATCAATTTCCTTAACAACAAGAATAGATAGGAGTTGGAAGAGCTAAAAATAACAGACTGAACTGCAACTATCCTAGAAATTAGGGAATTCACAACAAAGAGAAATTTGATGAGGCAACTTGAAGAAAAATGTGAAGGTATGAATACTGCTATAACCAGGTTCATGGTTAAGTTCACAAATTTGAGGAAAAAAGGACTTCCTGATATCATGATTATTAATGATAAATTGATGCCTCAAAATGACTATGATAAGAAGATAAGAGAATTTTCCAAGGAAAAGGTAAATAAGCCAATAGGTCAAGGCATCCCCACAAGAAAAGTGTTACTGAAACGTTTTGAAGATTTATTTTACTTACAGTATGAGATCAAACACTTGTTTGTCATCAAGCCAACCTTTGCTAGATATACAGAAGCTGATGAGAATTTTGGGAAATTAAATAATATTCAAATTCCTAAAAATAAGGATTGGCAGTCACTTACTAATTTGTTATGAAGGATAAAAGACAAGCATGTGAATAGAAGGAAGAAAATTGTTTCCTAAATTACAGTCAAAATGGATTTTATTTACAGCAGTAAACAATTTTTGACTAAGGGTTAAATAGTATCAGTGAGTAAAGAGTACCTGAGAAATAGTATCAGACAAGGCAAATCAGATTCACAAAATATCTAAAGACCAGCAAGGAGGACACCAAGGCAGCTAGCTGCTTTATCCTCAAAACTGTTTCTATTTCTTATGGATAAAATAGGACAGCTTGTTGATTTGTTAAGCAGATGTCTCTATTTTTATTGTAAAGATATTTTATTTTCCTAAGATAATTCCTAGAAGTCTTCTAGGATATTTTGTAAACATTATGTATAAATACTTCATCTTTAGAAGTATTTTGTGTGGAATAAAATTGCTGGGATTGTTATAGTCATTTCTTCTTGGACTTTAAATATTGTGTGTGTCACAAGTAGTAGGCTAGATCAAAACAAATTGGCATCATACTTCAGGATTCCTGTGATGAGCTATTTGGAGTGAAGTATTTTCTTCACTTTTCATTGTTTCGTTTCATTATTACATGCATCCATTTATTTTTATGCTAAATCTGAATGTATAACTAGGAGTATTACTACATGATTTGTTAAAAGCACCCTGTTTTTAACTAGTTATCATTTATATGTTTTCCTCTGATTTTTAGTGTAGGGAAATCTTAATTTCTCCCTCTCTCGTTTGACCTCATCCTACTACTTCTTTTTCTGGATTTAAGGATTCTTAATTTCCCTTTATCCTGATCATACCACTTCGCAAAAACAAGTTTCCAAGGTATCCAAGGGTTATCTATCTTTCCCTGAATACATTTGACCTTTTTTCCCTTGATCCTAGTCCTGTTTTCTTGATTTTGACTCCATAGCCCAATGGACAAATATATTTCCCACTATCTATCCTTTCAAGTTATTTTTCCCACCAAATTTATCAAAACAAAACCAAAGCTACACTTTCATAACTAGCCTAATATTCAAAAATTAAAACAAAATTAAACTTTAAAGAGAGAGCCCTCTCTGAACCCTAGGAAGGCTAGATCCTAGAGTTTGTAGTAGGTTTGTGGTTACCTCTAGAATTATTTGACTAAAAACCAAAATTACACAACTTAAGAATTACTATAGTGATAACATTACTGGCGACCATATTGGGGAACTAACCAATCCTCAGTCTTAAAACTAGTCTTAAAGAAAATCTTTTTATACATCCTTTTACTTTAAGATTTATTTTACAAGTTGTGTATACTGAAAAAAATAATTATGGCTTCTAGTAAAGTTTATTATACCAATTCTAACCTGGATCCTAAGCCTGCAGTTATAGTAGACAACCTAGACCAAATTGGTAAAAAGAAAAAACAGTTAGAAAATTTAGAAGCTAAAGTATCATTAAAAAGAGTCAATTCATTACCACAAGAGTTAGTAAGTCT
The DNA here is from genome assembly GCA_034641835.2 of Pinus albicaulis. Taxonomy (NCBI): domain Eukaryota; kingdom Viridiplantae; phylum Streptophyta; class Pinopsida; order Pinales; family Pinaceae; genus Pinus; species Pinus albicaulis. The sequence continues at coordinate 1,416,306,522 of CM076572.1, read as the reverse complement.
GAAAGATATTGATTTTGATCTGAAATTTGAGCATTCTTTATTTAGAAGAAAATCTGAAAGTGATCTTAAAATTACTATTTTAGACCCTGTTTTCACTTCATTCTTGAATACAAAATAGAAAAATATTACAACAGATTTTAAAACATAGAAAGTTCAAGACCAGACTAAAATTGAACAGCTTAATCTTACTATTCTCAAAGATATTGATGAAGCTATTGAATTAGCTAAATTTTTTACCTATGCAAACAAACCTCCAGTTTCTCAATTGCATACCACAATAATACCAGCTAGAGATTCATCTCTGTATGCTATTACATCATTTATAAATTCCACTACCAACTCATCTACAGATCCATTTATCCCTAGATTACCTTTACAACCTAGAGTATTATTTCCACCACTCACTTCATCCACTATATCCATCAGCTCACCCTTTGATTTCCTAAACACATCATCCTCATTCCCTAGTAGTTCCATACACATTCCAGTTTCATTTCCCAACACTTCAACTACAACTTTTAGTTCATCAGCTATCATTTCCAGCATAGCTCCAAGCAGTTCTACCTTACCTCCTAGCCAAGCTAAGCTTCAAGCTATGGCTGCTAGATATGCTCCCCTAGTCTTACCACAAAAAATTCATGAAATGCCTCAAGACTCAAAATAAAATACCATTGTTTGATGGCACTACCCACTATACTGCTTAGCAACACATTACTAATATGATAGAATTATTTGAAATTTATGAGATTGATGACTCAGATGTTCAAATGAGGTTGTTTGCACAAACTTTGACAGGAGAAGTTAAGAGTTGGTTTAAATATTTAGCTGTTGGTAGTGTAACTTATTTAGCTGTGTTTCATAGATTGTTTTTAAATAAATGGGAAAAGAAAAAGAATCCCCTCCAAATATTGTCTGAATTTTATTCCATGAAAAGAGCTCCAAATGAGTTAGTCCAAGATTACTGCACCAGATATAATAGTGCCTATAATTCTATCCTTGCAAATCTTAAACCCACTCCTTATTATGTTCTTCTCAAATTTCCTGATGGATTTGATACATATATGGCTTATCAATTAAGAGAAGGAGATGTAGACACCTTAGAAAAAATGAAAACAGCTGCTGTAGGTGTAGAAGTAAACATTTTAGCCAAAAAAGCTCGACTTAGAAATGAAAGAAGAGTGACCATTAAAGAAGAAACTGCCAATTCATATATAAAAATAGATGTGATAGCTAAAACCTTAGAAAGGGTGATGGATAGACTAGATAATATAGAGAGAAGACCTCAGTGGGATAACCAACAAAAAATCAGAAATCCCAATTTAGAAAAAACATAAATCCTGGAAAAGAAAAAGAAATAGCCCCAGACCAAACAATAAGGCCCCCATTCCAAGAGAACTATGCTAAAAGTTCTCAAAATAATGATGATGATGAGGATGCTATAAATATAATGGGAATAGATGATAATAATACTATTTTCCTTACTCAGGAAGATCATGAATTGTTTGAACTCCAACAACTCAATTAGATTCTAGTGAATCCTTTGATTATAAACAAGGTTATGATTATGCTATAAATGAAATACACAGTCAATATAATCTTAGAAACAAGAAAAAAATGATTCTTATACCAAGAAAACTTCCCAAACTCAGAATCAGAAAACAGTAGAAGCTCACAAAACAAAGCTTCTGCAAATTCTCCCAAGGGAAAATAAGAAAAACTCAAGTTCTTCCTGTTGGGAAAAATACTGAGAGGGGGGGGTGAATCAGTATTTACTGCATAATCAAATCTTTTTACTTTTTCATTCCTTAAAACCTATACGCTACTTTCCTTCAGTAAACTAGCGTATATACGCGGATCCCCTTTATGAAACTAGCGTATACACAAAGATCTAGATCTGTCATTAAATCTTCACTTATATTATTCCATCATTCATTCATCAGATGTTCAATAAACAGTAAACATGTGCAGTAAGAACAGAATAAATCATCACACAAAGGATCACACATGAACACCAGGATTTTTAGGTGGAAACCCAAATCGGGAGAAAACCACCGCTGCAGTTGCTCAGCCTTCAATATTTTATTATAGACAAAACATCTTACAACATATGTGCTGGCGCAGACTTGACCAGCACGCAGGCACCCACCTGCGCTCGTTTACCAGCCTCTCCTGGAAGGGAGCTCCAACCCCCCGACTCGTTTACCAGCCTCTCCTGGAAGGGAGCTTCTACTTCGCTTCTCGCTACTGCAACATGCACATAAGGGAGCCACGCACCGTCCGAAGGCGAACAATTCTCAAGTACCTTGGACCACGTTTACCACCCATCCAACAACTTCAGAGCAATATTTAGAAAATACATTTCATTGCATATTTCCGCATCGAACCCTTTCCATACTTCTTAAGCACAAACATACATCACCAACAGATACTTATCAACACAGATCAGATAGCAGAAACACAGCAGAACAGATCAGATATTTCATACCCCTTGCTTCAGCAAACCCTAGTTTGCATACGCACTTTTATTGTTGGGAAAAATACTGAGAGGGGGGGGGGTGAATCAGTATTTACTGCATAATCAAACTTTTTACTTTTTCATGCTCTAAAACCCATACGCTACTTTCCTTCAGTAAACTAGCGTATATACGCGGATCCCCTTTATGAAACTCGCGTATACACAGAGATTTAGATATGTCATTAAATCTTCACTTAAACCATTCCATCATTTATTCATCAGATATTCAATAAGCAGTAAACATGTGCAGTAAGAACAGAATAAACCATCACACAAATCATCACATATGAACACCAGGATTTTTAGGTGGAAACCCAAGTCGGGAGAAAACCACCGCCGTGCGCTGTTCTACCCTGCGCGCACGTTCATTTATTATAGACAGAAAACATCTTAAAACATATGTGTCACAGACGACCAAAGACGTTGTGCACCCACCGCGCTCGTTTACTGGCCTCTCTCCCTAAGGAGCTACGACCCCACTCGCGCTCACCTCACCCATGGGGAGCTACGACCCCCTGACTGAAGGCTACAACCCTCAGCACCACCTTGGACCACGTTTCATCAATTTTCACACTGGATCCAACAACTTTAATAGAACAATACTTGTAGGCCACGTTTCATCATATTTCCAGACTGAACCCTTTCCATACTTTTAAGCACAAACATACATCACCAACAGATACTTATCAACACAGATCAGATAGCAGAAACACAGCAGAACAGATTAGATATTTCATACCCTTTGCTTCAGCAAACCCTAGTTTGCATACGCACTTTTACTTCGCTGATGTCGCGTATATACGCGCTTTCGTCCACACAAACCAGCGTATACCTCAGTGTATATTTTATTGCTTATACGCGCTTTCTCTTCGCTGAAGCCGCGTATATACGCGCTTCCTCCGCGGCGAAGTAGCGTATAGATCTTCAATCATTACAAAGAAGCATACTTCATCAGATCAGATATTTAGTTCAGATCTATCCTTTTGTTTCAGACAGATGTTCGCCTAGATGCTCGCCTCATCACAGATCTAAGCCTTCCATAATCAGATCTAGCAAATACAAGAGCAATTCAGATCTAGATCCCCTTCTTCATCATTGGTGCATCATACATTCATATTTATCATTCAAGTGTAACCCTTTCCATTCAGATATACTTCAGAGAGAAGTATTCATTCAAGCTCAGACATCTTGCACCCACACTCATGTTGTGCACAATGAATTTGTTCTCCTTATATAGGTTTATCCTTTTTCAATACCATGAGCCCCTTTTTCAATACCATGGACCAAAACAATACCATAAGCCCAAAACTACCTGGACGGGGTTAATTAGGCGGATCATTACCCAATACCATGGGTCAATACCATGGTGGTTACCCTTGGTTTTGCACTTTTTGAGCGCTTTAGCCCATACGCGACTTGGCACGTTCTTTTCCACGTGCATACGTGACTTCCCCTGGGCCAATCCGCGTATACCAAGAGACATACTCTTTTTCATCATAGAATCTAGCACATGCTGAAATCCTTTCTTCATTGCCTTCTGTACTCACTATAGATACATCAGATTTCCTTCATCAAGTAAGTTGCCATCATCTTTATCATTTACCAAGTCCATCAAGCCAATAATAGCTTCATCAAGTGTATTGCCATCAAGGACAACACATGCCAACAATATCATGTCTTCATCTTCATTTAGTGGGTTGCCATCAAGGACAACACTCTGCATCATATTTCCAACAGCTTCCTCCTTTTTCCTCTTGTCCTTGTTATATTTGGGATAGTCATTTTTATAGTTCCCAAGTTCATTACATACATAACATCAGATCTTATCCATGTTCCTTCTTTTCTTTTGAGGACCAAACCTACCAAATTTTCCTTTCCTCCTTGACATCGAAACATAGGCTTGATTTTCATCATTTGTTCTAGTATCAATTTCGGCTTTTAGTATAGTCTCTTCTATCTTACATAGATACCATAGATATTGGAATGGTTTTTCTTATTTCTTCCCATAGATACTATAAGTGAATTTTCCCCATCCCTCTAGTAGAGAATTCAGCACCGCTGTAGTCATTTCTATGTCAGACATCACTTCTCCCATTTCCTACAGTTGATCTCATATTTTGGAAATCTTCATAAAATATGAAGTTATTCCTTCCTCTCTTGAAATATTCAACTTGTATAGTTCTTGTCTTAGATATATTACTTCTCCCGTAGTACTTACCGAGAATAGCTCCACCAATTTCTCATATATTTCTATTCAAGATTCTAATTTAGATACATAGTGGATAAGAGAGTCCTTTATGGATTCTATAAGAATCCTATGGGCTCTTATGTCTCCCTTCATGTACTTGGCATAAGCTTGAGTGTCTTCCTTTGAAGGTTTAGTCACTGGCCCTTTAATGAAATGCATAACTTCATTTTCAATCAAATTTAAATCTGTCCTTTTCTTCCATGTAAGAAAGTTTGTAGTCCTAGACAATTTGTTGCTTTCTTTGCAAAAATCCATTTTGACATATTCAGATGGAGACATTAAGGTACTTACTTGAGTATATTTTTTATTCTTCTATCAGCTTCCTTGTTAATTATTATGTAGAAGGCAGTAGGAGATCCCTCTTAGATTGGCTTCTTCAAGAGAGCTAAATCACCTTGAATCCTTGATGATGATGATCGCTTGATGGTGAATTCAACAATGTTGATTTGATTTCAACACCAAATAATTATTGATGGTGATGGCTTCTACACGGTGTCCTTGATCTTCTTGAGATGGCTTTCCAATTTTAGCAAGCTGCCTCTTTAGAATATGAAGATTGACTCTTCAATGTAGATCTCTCACTTTTTCCTTCTAAAAAACTAATCCTTGATCTTCTTGGTACTTGAGTGTCTTCTTTCCAAATATCCCTTTAGCACCTTAGCTCTGATACCATGTTGAGAATTTAGTAAGGAAGAGTTTAATTCAACTATCTTACTTGATAAATGCTTGTGTTATACATATTATGCTTCTATTACTTAGATCTTATCTCCATTAGCTTATTATGTCTTTCATCAAGTCAATTATCAAAACACAAGAGACAAAATTTTGGCTCTTAAATCTAGGGCCAAAACCTATCCATATTGGAGAGGAAAAACCAAAATTAATTCTTCTTCTAGATCTTCAATTGACAAGTACCATGACCATTACATGTACCCTTGACACCAGTATGCCTCCATGACCTTGTCACTACTCTTTCTTGGCTGCTTATGCTGATCTCATTTTTTGCACCCTACTGCACCATACTACACCAGTACTACATCGACACTAGGAAATAAGCTCGGCCTCTAGTGGATTCTTCCTCGAAATTATTCTCTTTAATACTCTAGACCAAGACCCCTTTATTATTTTGTAGAAACTTCTTCCTCACACTTCATTTCATCACTTGATGGCACTATCTCTTCCTCAAGTGATATTCAACCTTCCTTAGATGAGTGAGGTGGGTACAAACCTTAAAACAAAGATATAATATCCTTTAATTCTTTTGTTGGACAATCTTCCTAACTGTTGTATATTCCTCCTCCTTTATGTATAGTAATCCACGCACTTATTACATAATTTAACCCAATAATAATAAATCGTATTTATGAACTTATATAGAGATCCTTCTCTACTGAATTTTCTTCCTTCTTACACACCCATAAAAATGATATTTCTCGCATTGATGGTTCGTTAATCCTTCGTTGGAACGGCCCTCTTTCCTACGCTTGATCACAGAGCTGATCCGAAATTCTTTGTTTCAATGAGGTCCCAGAATTTTCTTTATATAGGGACAGTCTTACCCTCTCTAGGCTGACATGATCAACTGTTATAAGGCCGACTTGACAAAGAGTGACTTCAACACATTTGAGACGACTTGTTCACGGAGATCTTCCAACATTTTCTAGAGCATTTTGACAAGGTTTTTGAGGCATACTTTTTACATCAATAATGATCCTTTACAAGTGTAACAACACTTCATATACATGACTCTAAATTATATATTTATGACAAGATGACAAATTCCTAAAGACATCAAAAAGAATTATTCCACCTATAATAGAGGAAATTTCAGCCTAAAATTTCCCATGAAATTTTCATGTAATTTCAATTTCATAATATGTAAAGCAATCAAAATGCTTTAAATTTAAAAAGAGGTAAATGTAAATATTTTGGAGGGAAAAAAAGAAAAACTATTTTTTTTAATTGTATTTTTTACTTACATCCTCTTAGGTTTACTCAAATTTCAAGTGTAGACACTTGTTGGATGCAAAATCAAATTCCACATCCAACGAGTACCCATTATATATACTTTTTAGAAATCCCACCTTGATAAAAATTGCAGATACATTAAAAAACGTGTTTCAACACGTTTTTTTAATGTATCTGCAAATTTTATCAATGTGGGCCTTCTCAAAAGTATATATAATGTGTACTCATTGGATGTGGAATTTTATTCCACATCTAATGAGTGTATAAATGTGAAATTTGAGTAAACCTATAAAGAGATAAGTTGTAAATACAATTAAAAAAAAAAAAGTAGTTTTCTTATTTTCCCTTCAAAATTCATAACTCTTATTTTATTGTTTTTACTATTATTTTATTAATTTTCCTTCGGAGGCCACTTTTAGGCTGAAATTTCCTCTAATGTTTCTCATGAAACCCATGATGCAAGTATTACAAAATACATTCTATTATCTTTGCCTTCTTCATTACATAAATTCATAATCACAAGTCATTACGAATACCAAGCCTAGTTACACTTTCTAACACCACCTCCCTGCTTATTAGTATTTCTTGATTCCCAATAAGAGAGAGAGAGGAGGACGACGACGAAATAAGGAAAGCGGGATAGATATAGAAAGAGGGAGTCATAGATCGAGGGAGAGAGAAAGGAAGGGATAGTGAAAGGGGGAGAGGGAGAAGGGAAACATGGGGAGAGGGAGAGGGAGAAAGGGATATGGAAAGAGATAGATGGCATTTTGGGGGGGTCGGGGGCTTAGCAAAGGAAAGAGACAAATGGATATAGAAGGGAAAATATGTTTAAGAGAAAGGGATGGGAAGAGACAAAAGGATGAAGAGGGGGGAGGAGGAAGAGATATGGGGGAAAGGAGAGAGAGAGAGAGAATTTTAGGGGCTAATATTCCATGCTTTTGCAAAAAAAAAAAATATTCACGAATTTCTATTTTTCTTAAAATGAATTCGCCTAAATTTTATAGTATAAAATTATTTTACCTTAAAAATTACCAATATTATATATTGTATAATATAAATTATTAGAAATCTACACAGTTTTACAAAATTATCATCAAACATTTTAAAATTTGGATATTAGGGACTAGTAAAATTCGCCAAGGTTTCTAAACTTTAAGATAAACATCCATCCTTCAAATTTTCCATGGAGAGAGAGAGAGAGAGAGAGAGAGAGAGAGAGAGAGAGAGAGATGGAATGAGGGCACTAAGTAGAGAGGGGGTGGGGGAGGGGGGGGTCTTAGCAAAGATGGATTAGAGCCTAATATAGGAAGGAGACATGAGGAAAAATATAGAAATAGATAAGCATAGATAAAAGGATGAAGAGGGAGGAAGAGTGAGTGGTGGAGAGAGGGAGAGATAGAGAGAGAGATAGAGAAAAAAATGATAGAGGAATATGGAAAAATAATGTGTGCACATGATATAAAACATGAACATTAATATAATTCCTACATGCTAATATAACATGTATGCATTACTAGCACTCACATGTTATCAAATTCAAAAAATATTTGGGGGGAACGTTTTTTCAATTACGTGGTGGATGAGGTGCCCGCTTTAGTTTTAGGTTCATATTTACAAAACTCTTGGTCTAATTTGGTTAAATAAAATACACATCCATTTTTACAAATTCCTAATTTGCAACAATTATTTTTTATATGTTCTACATGCTCACTGATAATGAAACTGGATGCATTTATATATATTTATAAAGATATGTGTGCATATTCTAAATATATATATATAAGGCCACTTTTCACATGGATTTTAGTGGTCATTAGCATATCCATATTGAAGCGATTCACTGGTATATTGTCCTTTATCCAATTTCTCAAGTATGAATAGGAAGCATGGATGTAAGAATTTGCATGGTCACTTTTCCTAGGTGTAGATTCCTTGAAATCATGTAGAATTGAATTATATTTGCAAGGCCACTTTTCACATGGAGTTGAGTTATCGTTAGCTATATGTGTATTGAAGCAAGTCACTGGCCTTCTATATTTTGCTTGAGTGATCAAGTGAGAGTAAAAAGTGGGGACATAAGAATTTAATTATTGTAATGCTTTGTTGTTGGATTTTAAATTTTGATCTCCATTTGTGGATTTCTTTGGAAAGGTGGCTACCAATTTATTTGAGTGGAGTTGAGCCATTATCTATAGTTATGATATTAAGGATCACTTTTTCTAGCATAATTGACCTTTAAAATAATTTTATTTGCAAAAATGTTCATAACAATGGGTTTAGAAATGATTAGTAAATTGTCATGGATGCTCCACTAGACAATTCATCACAACAAACCTACTAAAATATATAAAATACACACTATAAGGATTTATTTATCCTTATATTTTTGGATATGTAAATTATTTTTTACTATGTACACATGCAATTTAAAATTATGTATAAAATATAGAATAATGAAATAAATACTCATAAACTATAATTGAAAAAACAATTTCCTTGGAAAAATTTTCAAGAGAAAATCCAGTTGGAAGGTGAGGCTACTTTGTTCTCTCTCTCTAAATAAAAATTGATGCAATTATAAGGAAGTGAGGCTTGTGTCATGTGGGCTACTATAGTGAAAAATTCATCTTTGTTTTCTCTATCCCTATCCCTCTTGACTACTTTTCTCATTTATGGAACAAAATGCACTTGAATATAATGGAACCCCTCTTCCTCCTAGTGGCCCAGTTATAACAAAGCTCAATAGCCTACTAGTCGTTAGGTTTGACTCTTTCAACTCTTAACTAGAGCTACAATAATGACTCTTCTACTTTCTTATTCATCATGATCATGTAGTTGGGCCCTTTTCCATGAGTAATAGGCGTTGATGTGGTATCCTTTCAAATTATGATGGTCAAAATAGGAAGGTCAACTTCTTAATGGCATAGTTTTTGCATACATAATCTTATTAAGGAATTCTTATGTCATTGGAAATGAATATGTATGTATAATAGGAGAAAAAGGTGTAGTGCTTAAGAAACAAAGTTTTACCCTGCAAAAAATTCCATTTGATGCCTCAAACTACTCCCAAAAGGTTTTAGACCTTGTTGACAGTGTTGGAAATTCGTCAACCAAGGGGGTACTCACAAAAGGAGGGTATTGATTATGTGAAAACATTTGCACATGTAGTTAAATTTAATACTATTAAATTGTTAATTGTGTTAGCTACAAAGTATCATTGGAATTTGCACCAATTAGATGTAAAATTTTCTTTTTCTGAATGGTGATTTAAAAGAAGAAGTGTATTTGACACACCCTAGAGGGTTTTTGAAAAAGGGGTGGGAACATTTAGTTTGCAGATTAAAGAAAGCTTTGTATGGGCTAAAGCAGGGAGCTAGGTCATGGTATGAAAAGATATATTCCTTCTTTCTTCAACAAGGTTTTATGACAAGTCAAATTCATCCAAATATGTATACCAAATTTGATGCAAATGATAATGTAGTACTGATTTCTTTGTATGTTGATGATTTAATTATTACAGGAAATTCATTCAAATTAATTGGTGAAATTGAGGTGAAAATGTGGCAAGTATTTCAGATGAAAGAACTTGATGACTTACATTACTGTATAGGTCTTGAAGTTTGGAGAGATGTTGGTCAAACTTTTGTTTCCCAGGGTAAGTATGTCAGAGAAGTGCTTAAAAGGTTTAAAATTTATCAGTGTAGACCTGGTTTTATTCCGATGCAGCAGAATGTGAATATTCATTTGGATGGTGATTCAAAAGAGGTTAATGGTACATTGTATAGAGAGCTAGTTGGAAGTCTGAATTATATTACTACAACCAGATCTAACATAGCATACTCAGTTAGTTTGTTAAGTCAGTTTATTATGAGACCTCTAGAAAGCCATTTGAGAGCAGCGAAATATGTGCTCGTGTATCTTAAAGGAGTACTTGTTTTGGTCTTAAGTACACTCATTAATTTGATGTTGAGCTGACATGTTGCTTAGATTAAGATTGGGTTGGTAATCCAGATGATATAAGATATACTATAGGTTATGATTTTATCATTGGATCTGGGATTGTTTCATGGAGAAACAAGAAGAAGCCTAGTATTGTATCTTTGTCATCTATGTTGGTCAAAATTATCATTGATGTCAATATGGGCATGGAATGGATGATTGTTGAAGGTCACACTTGGAATTCTAAGGAAGAATTCCTTGACCTAATGAAACCCTAGCTATATGATGTCCTTGTTCTTGATGAAGAATATCAAAACCTATATACCTCGATTCAAGGTGATGACACCTTGCTCTAATTTTTAGGACTGTCATAAAGAAAAATATTTCTATTAACATTTGAGATATCATATTACAATGAATATTTCACTGGCTTGTAGAGGGAATTTTCCTCTTTCTAATGAGCCCTTACTCATCCTCTAACTCCCCTTAGTCTAATAGAAAATGATTTTTTAAGATGATATAACATGTTCTTTACCCTAGCTGACCTAAGCCTACTTATACATGTCAGCCTTGCCTCCAAGAGCCGTGTCGCTTCATTTAAGGTCAAAATTTGTATAAATAAGGGTTCGAACTCTTCATTTCATCATACATCATTTGGTGAAGATCATCATAGGGATATATCACAACAATAAGAGTTCACAACTCATGAAATAAGGAGGCCAAGAGGACATTGTTTGGGTTAATTTGGTGTTGGGTCATCACTACAACTCAAACAAGAAGAATACTTACACCTCTAACCTGTGTTTCATATTGTATCCTAGTGAAAGGGCTTGAACCAGTGGAATTATACCTTGAATATGTGAAAGAGATATGCCTTGAACCTGTGGAATTAAGCCTCAGAACCTGTGGAATTATACCTTGAAGTTGTAAAAGAGATATACCTCAGACCTGTGGAATTAAGCCTCCGAACTGTGGAGTTATACCTTGAATCTATGATAGTAATACAACTAGGACCTGTAATTACCTATGGAGACTCGGACATACATCTGTCCAAGGCTCATGGTAATACACAGAATCTGTGGGAGGTTCGATGGTAATACATATGTGGAAGGCTCATGGTAATACATCCCTAAGATATATATGTGGAGATACAACTGTGACTTAGGTATACGTCGATGGTGATACAACTATGGAGTGATCATACAACTGTGGAGATAAATTTTTGACTCAGTTATACATTAGTGGAGCTCGAAGGATCAATCTTCTAAAGGTTCAGTTTTGTGACCTATGAGGGGATCGAAACACTGAACACATAACATTGCAGAAACCTGTGGACAATTATCACTGAAAGAGCTTGGTCCTGGCATTTCAGTGACGTTAAGGAGAAGAATTAGAGTCACAATTACATCATCATTTGGATCAGAATTTGATGTGAAGAAATCAGAAGATTTTTAAAATGGAGCATTTGGATATTTGGACAGTGAAGTATTGGACAATGAAGAATAATCTCCTTTAGTGGAAAATTTGGAAGTATGGAACAGACTTGTGGAGCAATTGAAGTAAGTCATTTATACATTATGCTTGTTAAAAGTTTAAGGGTTGGATCCCTAGGCGTTGGAGCCTCTAAAACAGGGTTGGAGCCTTGAGAAATATAGGGTTGGAGCCCTAAAGGTTGGATCCTCATAAAGCCCAAGTTAGAGCTTGGTAATAGGTTGGAGCCTAGTAAATTGAATCGTTGGATCCCTCAACATCAATGTTCTAAAAATATTATAAAAAGAGGATTGGTGTCCTCATTTATTCCTTATGAAATTCATATTATTTATTTTTTGATTTTAATGATGAAAAATCTTAACTGGTAAAAATAACAATTGAAAAGAAATATTTATTTACCCCCCCCCCCCCCTCACTATTTACATCAATTGGTATTAGAGCTAGCTTCTTCATAATTAGGCTAACAGCTGGAATAAGGATTCTTAAGTCACAATGAAAAATCAGGATTCAGGGAAAATCCCCCAATTTGATGGACCAAATTTTTCCTTTTGGAAGCATAGGATGACATTCTATTTAACATCTCTTGGACGAGAAGTATGGAAATCAGTTCTAGATGGGTATAAAGTTCCACACACTCTGCTAGCAGATTAATACGGAAGGAAAGTTTGTATAGAAAATTCCAAAGCACTAAATTCCATAACGAGTGGAAATTCTGATTCGAAATTTACAAAAGTTATGAACTGTGATTCTTCCACAGAAATGTGGGACAAGTTTATTTCTATCTATGATGGAGACTCCAAGGTCAAGAAGGAAAAAATCCAAACTCATAGAACACAATTTGAGAGTCTTAAAATGGATGACGAAGAAGATATTGCAACATTTTTCCTCTAAGTGAATGAAGTTGTCAACTCACTCAAGGGCTGAGGTGAAAACATTGAAGAAAGAAAAATTGTCCAAAAGGTTTTTAGATCACTTCCAGAATGATTTCATTCCAAAGTCAGTCCATAGAAGAAATAAACGACTTGTATACATTAAAGATGTATGAACTTCATGGAATTCTCATTGCATATGAAATGAGAAAAGGAATCCCAAACTCTAAGGAAGTTGCATTCAAGGCTTCAAAAATATTGAAGAAAGGGAAAAATTGTAATTATAGCAGTGATGATTCTGATACTAAAATGAAACTAGCACAATTTGTGAAGAAACTAAGGAAAGGTTCCAAACTCAAAGGCAAGTATCCTCTCATTTGTTTTAAGTGTGGTAAAATAGGACATTATGCTACCAAGTTTCCTCATAAAAATGATAGTGATGACAAAAATATATATATAAAAAGAGGATTTTCAAGAAGAAAGGGTCAAATAAGAAGAATTTCTTCTCCAAACAAGATGACTCTGATGAAGAATAATTCTTCATTACAAAGAAAATATCAACTAAAAATACCTTTCTACTGAAACAGGATAATGATGAGTCTGATGAAGAAAATGACTATGCTGGAAGGAATGAAGTATTTTTCATGGCATTTACAAATGACGATGATTCCAAAAAATAAGAAATAAATGTAGATAAATTACTAATGAGTGTTATTGAATAAAATGAGAAATTAAGGAAAAATATCATTTCTCTCAAAATAGAAAAGGAATAAGTAAAAAGGAAGGAATAATTTTTGAACAAAAAGCTAAAAGAAAGATAGGAAATGTGTGAGAAACGTGAAGTTGAAATTGTCTCTCTAAAGAAAGATTGAATCAAGTTAATAAGATTTGGAAAATATCTCAAGCTTTTGATAGCATCCTTAATACTAAAAACCGTAACATGATAAGACTAAAATTGGTTTCAAAGGTGAATCATCAAGTTCAAAGAAGAATGCCAATAAAGAAATCCAAATAGGTTATGCTGACATCCTTGGCAATCATCCAAAAGAGGAGAAGTCGTTCCACCAAGAACAAAGATCCACTTACAGCAACACAAGGAATGATGTAAAGCTATCTCCAGGAAAGAATGTTACATCAAGTCAAGGTTATTCTAACATGTATCAAACTATGTTTCTTGGTTGTTGTTTCTACTATAAAAATTTTGGTCATCAATTTAAGCATTGCAAGGGTTATAAGGATAATAGCTCAAGGAGATATAAGACCAATTATCAAAGTAAGCGACTTAGCTCAAAATAAAAAGGTCAAATCAATACCTATAATTCAAATGATCCTTTGACTAAGTATGACCTAGTATGTTTAAAATGAAATTATTTTAGCCATGATGCACAAAATTTCTCATTTATGTCAAAAAGGGATGAGTTTAAGAAGGAGGAACACACCACAGATAAATGTGGTCTAGCTTTATGTGCAAAAAGTGATGAAAATCAATGGTTTGTGGATAGTGGATGTTCAAGACAGATGACATGTGACAAAAATAAGTTTATCTCATTAAACAAAAAGGATGGAAATTTATCCTTTAGAAGTGGATATGCTAAGATTGTCAGAAAAGGGACATTTTCTCTTCTTAATGGAAAGGGAAAAACACAAAACACACTACTGGTAGAAGGGCTCAAACACAATCTTCTAAGCGTTATCTATATTTGTGACCAAGGACATAATGTTAACTTCACTATTAAAAATTATGAGATAATAAATTCCTTGTCAGGAGAAATTGTGGGAAAATGAGTAAGAACACTAGATATCATTTAAATTTTGAGTAAAATTCAAGAAGAAAAATGCTTTCTCAAACAGATGAAAGATGGTTATGGCACAAGAAATTGGGACATCTAAATTTTGACAACTTGGTTAGAATCAACAAAACAAGTGCAGTGAGGGACATTTCAAAAATTATAAATCTAGAATAGGTTGTGTGTGGTCCATTTCATTATGGAAAGCAAACTATAACTTGCTTCAAGACTAAGGAATTTTCAACATAAAAACCTTTGGAGATCCTACATGCAGATTTATGTGGACCAACTAGAACTCTAGCTTGACAAGGTGAAAGTTACTTTTCTCTATTTTTAGATTAATATACTAGAATGATGTGGGTATTATTTATAAAATACAAATCTGAAGCTTTTGAATGTTTTAATAATTTGAAATCTCTTGTAGAAAATGAAAAAAAAAATTAAAAATCAAGTGCCTTAGAACAAATAGAGGAGGAGAGTTCACTTCAAATGAATTAAATGATCTCTATAAACTACATGGAATCAAAAGATAACTTTATGTAGATATAACTCCTAAACAAAATGGAGTAGTGGAAAGAAGAAACATAATTGTACAAGAAATGGAAAGAATAATGTTACTAGTAGGTGATTTGTAGGCCAAGTTTTGGAGAGACGTAGTTGGGACAATAGTGTATACCTTGAATAGAGCTCAATTAACACCAAATAATGACAAGAATCCATATGAATTATGGAAAGGAAGACCTGCTTCATTAAAATATTTTAGAATTTTTGGAAGCAAATTCTTTATGAAGATCAATGATGACTCACGAGGAAAGTTTGATTCTCGTGTTGATGAAGGAATATTTCTTGGATATTCTACAAGGAGAAAACAATACAAGTGCTACAATAATCGAATACAAAAGGTAGTAGAAAGCATTGATGTAAAAATTTACAAATTGCTTCTAGAAAAGGAAATCGAAGTCCGAGAAGAAGATTCTATTCTTGAATAATTTGAGGAATATTCAACAAAGGAAGAGAAGGACCAAGAAAATCAAAAGGAACCATCTAAAACTCCATCCAAAGTAAAATTAATCCAAAAACACCATCCAAAAGAATAAATTATTGGTAATGTAGATGATGGAATAAAAACCCGAAGAAGGATGAAATGTACACCAAGAAAAGATGATGTTGACTTACTATCCATGGTAGAACCTAAAAACTTTGATCAAGCTAATAAGGACCCTCATTGGGTGGAAGCTATGGAAGAAGAAATGTTTCAAATTGAAAAGAATGAAACATGGGAACTTGTACCTCATCTAAAAGATAAAAATGTAATTGGAACCAAGTGGGTGTTCAAAAATAAAATGAATGAGGATGGAAAAATCATCAGAAATAAGGAAAGGCTTGTTTGTAAACGATACTCACAAATTGAAGGAATTGACTTTGAACAAACTTTTGTCCCGGTAGAGTGTTTGTAAGGTCTAAGAATCTTTTTGGCATTTTCTTGTTCAAAAGGGTTCAAATTTTATCAAATAGACGTGAAATCAACATTTCTAAATGGTGATCTAAAGGAGGAAGTTTACTTGGAGTAACCAAAAGGGTTTGATCTAGCATAAGGAAAATACTTCGTATGTAAGTTTAAAAATGCGTTATATGGATTGAAACAAGCTCCTAGAGCTTGGTACACAAGATTAGATTATTACCTACAACAACAATGTTTCAAAAATGGGATGGAAGGAAGTAGTATTTACATGAAGATGACCAAGGATAAATTGCTAGTCACTCTTATATATGTTGATGATCTGAGTTTTGTCAGCAACAATGATGAGATGAGTCATGAATTTGCTCAAAACATGTATCAAGAATTTGAAATGTCTATGATTGGTGAATTTTCCTACTTCCTTGAATTACAAGTAATTCAAACTAAAGAAGGTATGTTCATATCCCAAGAAAAATATCTTAAAGGCATGCTTAAGAGATATGGGATGGAAGATGTGCTCCTATGAGCAGACCAATAACTACAGATTGAAAATTAAGCAAAGATTATGAATCCCCTTTGGTAGATGCAACTCTTTATAGGTCAATAATTGGATCTCTTCTATACTTAACTACTTCATGACCTGATATTATGAAAGCCATAGGAATGGTGGCAAGATTTCAATCATCTCCTAAGGAATCCCATTTGTTGGATGTGAAAAGAATTCTCAGATATTTGAAAGGTACTCCTGATTTTGGCCTATGGTATCCTAAAAGCACAAATCTTACCGTGACAACTTACATCGATCTTGATTGGGTTGGAAGCGTAGAAGATCGAAAAAGTACTAACGGAAATGCATTCTTTATGGGAGATTGTCTTATATCTTGGCTCATCAAAAAACAATATTCTATATCTCTCTCCAGAGCCGAAGCCGAATACATAGTTGCACAGATTGTTGTACACAAATATTGTGGATGAAGGAAGCACTAAAAGATGTCAACATAGAAACTAATCAACCTATCATTATCTATTGTGACAACAACAACGCCATCAGTCTTTCAAAGAATATGGTAATGCACTAAAAGATGAAACATATTCCAATCAAATACCATTTTCTCTGAGAACAATTTGCAAAACAGAATATCAAATTGGAATACGTCAATACAAAGGAACAAATTGTAGATGTCTTCACAAAACCCCTACCACGAGAAGCATTTGAATATCTTCGCCAAAAGATGGGGGTCATTTCTCTTGCATCACATTAAGACAACACATTAACAAGGGTAGTAGCACCATGACAGGTGGAGAAGCATGAAAAGAAGCAACTTGATAGGGTAAGGACTAGGACACCCCATTTTCCATTGATTTCAAAGGGGGATAAAATGTTGGAAGAAGAGAGAATATTTCCATCAATGACAAATGGGGAGATTTTTGGTCAAAATTGTCAATGATATCAATATGGGCATGGCATGAATTATTGTTGAAGGTCACACATGGAGTCCTAATGAAGAAGCCCTTTCCCTAATGAAACCCTAGCTATATGATGTCCTTGTTCTTGATGAAGAAGCTCTAAACCTTTATACCTTGATTCATGATGATGACACCTTTCTCTAATTTTTAGGAATTTCATAAAGAAACATATTTCTATTAACATTTGATACATAATATTACAATGACTCTTTCGTGAGCTTGTAGAGGACACTTTCCTCTTTCCAATGAGCCCTTACTCATCCTCTAACTTCCCTTACTCTAAGAGAAAATTATTTTTTAAGACAATATAGCATATTCTTTACCTTAGACGACCTAAGCCTACTTGTACATGTCGACCTCGCCTCTAAGAGTCGTGTCCCTTCATTTAAGGTCAAAATTTGTATGAATAAGGGTTCAAACTCTTCATTTCATCATCCATCATTCAATGAATAACATCAAAGGGATATAGAACAATAAGAAGAGTTCACAAGTCATGAACTAAGGAGGCCAAGAGGACATTTTCTGGGTTAATTCAGTGTTGGGTCATCACTACAGCTCAAACAAGAAGAATACTTACACCTCATACCTGTGTTTCAGATTGCAACCCAGTGAAAGGCTCAAACCTATGGAAGTATACCTTGAAGTTGTGAAAGAGCTATACCTCATACCTGTGGAATTAAGCCTTGAAACCTGTGCAAGTATACCTTGAAGCTGTGAAAGAGCTAGGGCCTCATACCTATGGAATTAAGCCTCTAAACTATGGACTTATACCTTGAATCTGTGATAGTAATACACCTTGAACCTATAATTACTTGTGGAGGCTCATAAATACATCTGTGGAAGGCTCATGGCATTAAAAAAAATATGTGGGAGGCTCGGTGGTAATACATTTGTGGAAGGCTCATGGTAATACATCCCTGAGATATATTTATGGAGATACAAATGTAACTCGAGTATACATCTGTGGTGATACAACTGTGGAGTGGTCATACAACTGTGGAGATACATCTATGACTCGGTTAGAAATTAGTGGAGGCTCAAAGGCTCAGTCTTCTTTAGGCTCGAACTTGTGACCTGTGAGGGGCTTTAAACAATGAACACATAACATTGCAGAAACCTATTGACAAAATTCTCACTAAAGGAGCTCATTCTTGGCATTTCAGTGATGTTAAGGAACATAATTAGAGTCACAATTACGTCATCATTTGGAGCATACTTTGATGTGAAGAAATCATAAGCTTTAGACAGTGGAGCATTTGGGTATTTGGACAATGAAGTATTGGACAATGAAGAATATGCTCATTAAGTGAACAAATTGGAAGTTTGGAACAAACTTGTGGAGCAATTGAAGTAAGTCATTTATACATTTTGTTTATTAAAATTTTAAGGGTTGGAGCCTCTAAAACAAGGTTGGAGCCTTGAGAAAGATAATTTTGTAGCCCTAGAGGTTGGAGCCCCATAAAGCCCAATTTGGAGCTTGGAAAGAGGTTGGATCCTAGTAAATTGAAGGGTTGGAGCCGTCAACATCCTTGTACTCAGACTATTGTAAAACGGGGTTTGGTGTCCTCATTTGCTCCTAATAAAACTTCTATATTTATTTAATTTTTTATTGTAATTGTGAAAAATATTAACTGGTAAAAATAACAATTGCAAAGAAATACCAACAATCTACTGAAGCAGAATATAAATTTTTGTGTGCAACAACTTGTGAAGTTGTTTGGTTGAGGAGAATGCTTCAAGATTTTGTAGGAGAAAAAAAGAATGCTACAGTTATCAAATGTAACAACCAGAGCTCGATCAAGTTGGAAAAGAATCCAATGTATCATGCAAAAACAAAGCATGTTGATTCTCAATTTAATTTTGTTAGAGAGAAGATACAGTCTAATGAAATATTTATAGAATATTGTAATACTTGTGAAAATATTGTTGACATTTTCACAAAGCCCCTTGGGAAGATGAAATTTGAGTTGTTTAGGGAGATTTTTGGTGTGGAAATGAATCCTTTCTCCATTAAGTGGGGGACTTGACGATAATGGAGAAAGTTTATTTATTGTTTCGATTATGTTTTAGATTAGAATTAGATCATATTTCCTAAGATTTTTTTGTGATCTCCCAAACATAATGTAATTTTTTATATTTTTGTATGTTTGATTGTTTCATTAATGAAATCCAACATTGTGGCAGCCTCAGGGGGTCCTCACCTAAGGACTACAAGTTTCATTCATTCAATCAATATTTTGTCTTCCTATTATTTGAGTGTATTCGTGTGGCAGGCTTCACTTTTTGAATCATGTTGATACTCTTCTTCTGCTTCTGCAAGCTCTTTCACAACATCTCCAATTACTTCTATGATATCAAAATATTTGGCTTCTCCTATTACAATAGGTGCTTCATTAAAAACTGCAACACTTTGTTGAACAATGTTGCACCTTCTTTCACTATGTCATTTCTAAAATATTCCAAGCTTCCTTGGATGTAGTTGGTGTTGCAATCTTGTGAAGAATACTATCATCCAATACTTGTTGTATGAGAAATAATGTTGTTGCATCATCCTTCATATTGGGAAGAATACTATCATCCAATCCTTGTTCTATGAGAAATAATGTTGTTGCATCATTCTTCATATTGGGAAGAATACTATCATCCAATCCTTGTTCTATGAGAAATAATGTTGTTGCATCATCATTCATATTCACAAAGAGTTAATTGTTCTTTTTCCATGGCCTCATACGCCACCTGACTTTCCTCAAACCTCTTGGAAACGATGTTCCATAAATAATCTATTTGTAATCTTGTTCTTATTTTAAAGGCTCAACATTCATAATTTTGCTCAACTATAATTTATTGGAAATAATGTTCTATAAATCATCTATTTATATTCTTGTTCTTATTTTAATGGCTAAAATTCTAATTTTTCCCAACTTTAAAAACAATATTCCATAAGTCATCTATTTGTAATCTTATTCACATTATAATGGCTCAACATTCATAATTTAAAGCAGAGGGTTATAGTGACAACGGCTACAATTGCACCACGGCGACTCGAAAAACTGCGACTGGTCTGTTGTAATTCTTTGTTGTTTTTACCAATCACTTTTAAATGTGATTGTGCTAATCATTTTGTGTTGCTAGGTTTCCTAGTCTCACATGCACTCTCGTGTGCTTTGTACCTTTGGTTAAAAAACCAACAGTAAGAAAAAAACGTTGTAGTATTATCAATAGAATCTCCAGATCTGCCAGTTTGTGTAACTTACAGAGGCTCTTTGCCTTGTTATAAACATGACAGATATTGTCATGACTTGGAGCGCTGTGGTGTCTTGAAGATCTGACTGGAGGCATTGGTGAAAGGGTTTTGTCTTGGGTTTTTGCACTTGGGATTTGTTTGCAGGTCTCGGTCCTCTCTGGGGAATCAAATCTTGAGGATAGGGTTTATCTCTGTGACAGTTCAGCGAAGACCTTCTTTGATACAAGACTGCCATCCCTTGAAAAGAACCAAGATCCATCGAAACCCTATAGCAGAGCTTGCAGGTTCTTACAGTGTGGAGGCTGCAAGAACTTGAAACTTTAAATCTCGCAAGTCACAGTTGAGAGATGAAAATCGCAAGTCGCAACTTGCCACAGCACAGTCGCAAGACACAACTTGACACAACATAGTCGCAAGTCGCAGGTTGAGAGCGGTCGCACAGTCGCAACCTGTATTGAGTCGCAATTTGGGCTACTTGGGCTGGAATGCAACCTGGCAAGTCGCACAATCGCAACTTGTATTGAGTCACAATTTGGGCTACTTGGGTTGGAATGCGACCTGGCGAGTCGCACAATCGCAACTTGTATTGAGTCACAATTTGGACTACTTGGGCTGGAAAGCGACTTGGCAAGTCACAGCTTGTATTAATTCGGAACTTGTATTAAGTTGCAATTCGGGCTACTTGGGTTGAAATGCGACCTGGCAACTTCATATGTCTTCTATTAGTAAAGGCTTGGACTCCGCACGCTGGTGAGCAATGGGGAAGGATGCGGGAGAGTAGCACAACCAGATGATAAGACTTGGTTGGCTCGTAAATAACAGTGAAGGTTGATCATGTTTTCTTCAAGCTCAATGTTGTATTGACTATAGCAATTGGATTGGATCTTCTTGGAGGCAGAGGCAAGATTGGGTTGAATATTCTTGGAGGCGGTACCTGAATCGAATCTGGTTGGATCGTAAACGAACATCAGATTAGATATTATTTGATGCGGTAGCTAAATTGAGACAAATGGGAACATGATTCTTTGCAACTCCGAGCAAGTACCTTACCTTAGAAACAATGGTAACTACAAAAAATCGCTGCCAGGGGAGACCTGATCGTGAAGTTACAGCTTGCGTGTTGGAGATTATTTGTAAACTTCGCTCTGGTTGTTCACATTAGTCCGCTCAATTTATTAGCAGAACAACATGGATCTGAGAGCAATATGCTGTCCCAATTCGTGTCAAAATCCATCTAATGAATTCTGGGAATTATTGGATCTGCTACTATGAAGCAGCTCTTCGCTCTCTAAGTTTAAGTTGCGTATGGGAAAAGATACTATATACTTCAATTGCTCCAACTCCATGTTCCTTTTCACCGCTATGGCTGAAATTTGACACAACATCGACATTCATGGACCTACGCAACATCGAATTTGATATTGCATTGAAGATTATCACGACTTGGAGCGTTGTGGTGTCTTGAAGATCTAACTGGAGGCATTGGTGAAAGGGTTTTGTCTTGGGTTTTTGCACTTGGGATTTGTTTGCAGGTCTCGGTTCTCTCTAGGGAATCAAATCTTGAGGATAGGGTTTATCTCTGTGACAGTTCAGTGAAGACCTTCTTTGATACAAGACTGCCATCCCTTGAAAAGAACCAAGATCTGCCAAAACCCTATAGTAGAGCTTGTAGGTTCTTACAGTGTGGAGGCTGCCAGAACTTGAAACATTAAATCTCGCAAGTCACATTTGATATTGCATTATAGATTGTCACGACTTGGAGTGCTGTGGTGTCTTGAAGATCTGAATAGAGGCATTGGTGAAATGGTTTTGTCTTGGGTTTTTGCACTCTGGGATAGGGTTTATCTCTGTGACAGTTCAGCGAAGACCTTTGATACAAGACTGCCATCTCTTGAAAAGAACCAAGATTCGCCGAAACACAACAGCAGAGCTTGCAGGTTCTTACTGTGTGGAGGCTTTCGGCAGATGGGATCATATATACATACATACCATAGCAATAAAGAACACTCATCTGAAAGGAATGGGCGGAACCGACAGGTGTCTGATGGCCAAGGCGTTGTAAAATGCTACTCATTATAAGGTCGCATACATTAGGCATGGCCTCATATTGTTGGTTGCTTTTTTTATTATCACATCCTGTGATTCTCTACATTGCGATACGCTAAGTACAGAGTTATTATTCAGAAACTTAGATGACTTAAACTCAAAAGCAACATAGTTCAAGAAAACACGGAACAACAAACTACCAATGTTTGTTCGCAGTACTGTATTACGTCACAGTATTTGATTAAGAATTCAGTGAACAGAGAACGAGACCATGAGTGTTGAAATCAATAGAGCTGATAAGACATAGGATCGGGGAAGTAATAGTCAAGGTATATATACAAATCAAGAACATCCTCACATAGGTGCACAACAGGGATTACACCAGAGAAAGAACTCTTACAAAGACAGATGTTATAAACCTGCCACCTCTGTAAAACAAATCTTTTTGGAACACAATGATCTCTGGAATAGAGTGGCAGGATTACAAAAACGAGCTATGATTGGCAAGTGGCTATTTCCAGAGGATCTTTCTGTAGATATGACTGAATGGGTTAAATCAATCTGGACACCAATACTGGGATACACTCCCAAAGTAAGCAGAATGATGGGGAACTGTTTTAGTGTACATTTCCTGAATGAAGAGGATTGCAAAAAGATCGTGAATTGAACTTGGGTTAAAGGAAGAAGCTTCATTCAATTGTTCCCATGGTATTTGGGATTTAACCCTGTTATAGATGCTCCAAAGAGTAATTGTTTTTGGGTAAAACTACCAGGCTTGCCACTCGAATTTTGGACTTTAAAGACCTTACAAGCTATTGGAAACTCAATTGGGATAACAAAATATCTGGACCCCCAATGTATTGGCGCAATGGACAAGCGAATTGCTTGGATATTAGTTGAAGTCACTCCGCAAGGAGGATTTCCGTCTGATGTGGATCTCATTTGGGGACAACAAACTCATCGCCATAGAATAGACTACTGGGGCATCCCATTTAGATGTCTAATTTTCCATCACACGAATCATCTACAAAAAACCTATCCAATGCATTACTGGAGAAGGGATCATTGCAGAGAAGGCAGACACCTCACAAGATGGAAAAAACAACAAAAAGGAAATGGCTCTGATTATGGTAAGACAACTCCCCTTTCCAACAACTTTGTTAAATGAACCTCATCTAATCTTCACTCTATTTCTCAAAAGATTAATAAGACCAGGAATAAATCTGATAATCTGGAAATTTCTCTCTCTCAAAAATCATCTTCATCTCATAAGTCCATCCCAAAACACTATGAAATTCCACTTGATGAACCACAGGGTGTTATAATATCAAATCTTCACGCCTTGCCATGACATCTACTCATATTCGAACCGTTAGAGGTGTCTCCTTCTATGCCACCACTTGAACAGGCCTCTCCAACTTCTCCAATTGAACCGATTCCACCACTTTGTCCATAATCACCTAAAAATATTATACCAATTCCCCCACTTTGTCCAGAATCACCTAAAAATATTGTTGACAGCGACTTAGAGGCAATTCTACACAACCCTTTGCTAGACTTAGCAGCACTCACAGTATATGGAAAACCATCTACTTCTTCTGGTCTACACATTTCTCCATAATTGGCCAAAAATATCACTGTTCGAAAAACCTCCAAAAATGGGTCCAGACATTTTAGGGGTCGAATGAAAACAAAGTCATTGTTTCAAGGTGAATTGATTGACCTACATGATGTGCCAATTGTGTCATCAGCTGATCTTTGGGGCCTTAGAGCGGGCAGCCCCAGTGCATCTCGAATATGATGACTATCTTATCCTTAAATATCAAAGGGGTAGGCGGATCCTCAAAAAAACTTTGCCTGAACAAAATGTTCTTTGATTTTCTGCCATCGATGATTCTTCTCCAAGAGACTTTATGTAGTAGGACAGTTGCAATAGAGGTAATTCTTAAGATTAGACCAAACTGGAACGCTGTAGGGGTGGACATGGAATACAGGGCAGGGAGATTAATAGCAGCATGGGATCCTTCCATTTTTAGCCTTAGAGCTTACAAGTTTTTTGGAGGTATTCTACTCTATGGAAATATCAGAGGGTTGGGGGAAAAAATTCATATTTTTAATCTATATGCTCCATGTAGAAATCGAGCCTCCTTCTGGGATCGAATGGATAAATCCGGTATATTGAATATCAAATATATAATGATTATTGGGGACTATAATGCTTCTCTCTCGGTGGATGAGTCCTGGGGTGACAGGGCACGGAGGGATCCTTTGGTTGATAAGATTGGAAAAATATTCTTGGATTCGGGCTTCATCAACATCAAGCCATCTCCTATTGTCCCTACATGGACGAATAGACATAGTGGCCACAATTTCATCAGCAAACGTCTTGACTGAATTATGATGAAGGTTCCTCTCAATACAATGTTGGGAAATGTCAGAACAATGGTTTTCCCTACATGTTCATCTGATCATATGACTATCTCATTAACGTGGAAATAGGAGGAAAGGATGAGTGGAATCCCCTTTAAATTCAACAGAATTTGGTTACAAGATCCAACATTCAATAAATTGGTGATCGAATATTGGAATCAGGAGGATAAGGTCTCCAGCCTTGATGGATGGAGAAAATTCACAGATAAGCTGCAGAGACTAAAATCTATTGTAAAGACTTGGTAGAAGGATAAGAAATCCAGTCTTGATAAAGAGCTCAGGGAAATTGAAAATAAAATTCAACAAATATTTAAACAAATGAAAGATTGGGCACCTGATTCTTTAACATTTTCCACTCTCAAAATGTTGGAGACAAGAAAGATTGAAATACTAAGGGTACAAGAAACAACATGGAAATTAAAAATCATAGTGCAATGGCTGAAAGAGGGAAACCTTAATACTGAGTTTTTTCACAATTGTGCCAACGGACGTAGGAACAAAAACTCTATCTGGAATATTAAGGCGGCTAATGGCTCGATGACATATACAAATTCTGAAATACAGATCAAGGCATTCAAATATTTCTCTGACTTTTATAAAGCTGATAATGAGATTGACTCGCTAAATCAAACATGGCTTTTACAACACTTACCACTTATGTTTGACCAGGCAGCAAATGAAATTTTGGAAGCAGAGATAACCAAGAAAGAGATTGAATCAGTCTAAAGGATTTCACCCAGGACAAAAGCCCTGGCCCGGAAAACTGGCTGGCCAAATTTTACTCACACTTCTATGATTTAATGGCAAATGAGATCCTCACGGTGGCTGAACAGATTAGAGTAATGGGTCTTGTTCCTGCTGATATGAATTCAACTTTTCTAACTATCATTGCAAAATCGTCTTCCCCTGAACAGTTCTCAGACTATAGGCCTATTGCACTTTGTATTGTAATATACAAGCTAAATTCTAAAATAATCGCAAACAGAATCTGAGCAACCTTATCGTCTAGGATTTCAAAAGAGCAATTTGGATTTCTGGGTGGAAGGTCCATACATTATGCAATCGCGATTGCTCAGGAGGCTCTTCATTTGATTCATGCAAACAAATCTGAGGCAATCATCATGAAGATTGATATTAAGAAGGCATTCGACTGTGCTAATTGGTCTTTTATTCGACTTATTCTCCTCAAGATCAGTTTCTCAATGAGGTCTCTCAGGTGGGTTATGGCCTGTATCACCTCTGTGCAATATGCAGTCCTCATAAATGGTATTCCGACTGCATTCTTTGGAGCTAAAAGGGGTTTGAGGCAGGGATGCTCATTATCCCCCCTCATTTTTATTCTAATCATGGACTGCTTTAGCAATGTTATGAAGATGGCAGAGGAACGAAGCTACTTCAAAGGTCTACCTTTCTCCCCTTCGGTAACTATCACGCACTCACTATTTGCCGATGATTTATTAGTATTTGGTATGCTCAACATAAATCAGTGGTTTTATTTGCACTATATCCTCATCCGATTTCGGCATGCCTCTGGGCTTTGCATCAACAATGACAAATCCCTTCTTATATACAACGAGGGTGACGTGGAGGAAATAAAATTCATAGCAGCTTTTATGGGAACAAACAGTCGCCATATTTCTAAGGGACTCACCTACCTAGGTTTTAGATTGAAGGCATGCTCTTATACTACTGTTGACTAGATCTGGCTTGTCGAAAAGTTCAGCAACAAGATAAACAAGTGGGAAAACAGATCACTTTTGATGGGAGGTAGACACATATTGACAATGGTTGTTCTGTCACAATATGTTGTCTACTGGTCGCACCTTTATTTCCTCCCGGCATACACAGTAAACAAAATCAATTCTATGATTGCAAAATTTCTATGGGGTTCATCTCCTGACCACACCAACATACATATTTGCAAATTGAGCGAAATATCGGTTCCGAAAAGAAATGGAGGCTGGGGATTACTAAACATTAGATCTTTCACCAATGATTTATTGATAAAATCCCTTTGGCACGCTCTTAATTGTGATGGAAAATGGTCGAGCATCATCAGACTTAAATACATACAGAGTGACCCATTAAAGCTTCTTTATTCGGGTGGATCTATCAAGGCGCGTCGGGCATCTGCAATTTGGATCAGTTTTTGCAAGATCATGCCCTTGCTGAGTCAAAGACTTGCATGGAAATTTGGGAATGGGCATAATATTTTGATTGGGATTGACAGAATATTTTCATGCTCTAAACAATATCAGATAGATGAACACTTATTACACAGATTACAACAGACGGGCATATTTACTTTATCGGACCTTATCCTCTGTTGGTCCCTTGATGCTCCCATTTGGAAATATGCTGACAGACTGGGCATATATGGAATTGATCTACCGGCATGGAACAAGTATAAAAAATTTCTACAAGGATTGGGATTATCGTATAACAGAAATGGTGACCAACTGACTTGGAACGGAAGAACATCTAGATCGGGCTTAATTGTGAAGGACATTTATGAAATTTTGATTCAGCCAAATCCTTCTACTACACCATCTCCCTTCTACTTTTCCTAGCATCTAAATATTCCAAAAAAGATTGTATTATTTACCTGGCTATTATCGAAAAATAAAATATTGACTTGGGATGTTTTATGTAGGCGGGGCTTTATGGGTCCTGGAAGATGCCCCTTCTGTCGATTGCAGGAAGAAACCTCATCACATCTATTTTTTACTTACCCTTTCAGCCTTTCGATTTGGATGTATTTCTCAGGTGTTATTCGCGATTCATCTTGGCAGCCTTCTGATTGTATACAATCTATTACATCATGGGCTGGAGTCGCATATCCATTAAACACTACACCTTTCTACGTTATATGGGAATTTTGGATTGCCAGAAATCGATGTATTTTTGAAGATTCCCCTCCTCACTCTGCCTTGATCATTAAGGATATCTCGACTTGGATCAATATAAATTCATGCATCGTCTCTGATATAAAAGATCTTTCTGGACGAATTAGACCTCATCAGATCATTCTCCAGACATTATTTTTCGATGGTGCATGCATCAATGGAATATGCAGCTGCGGGGCTTGGATTCGTCTTCACAACAACGACCACTATCAAATCCATTGGAACGGGGGCTCTGGATCAAACAACAAGGCTGAAATTATTGCACTCTAGGGAGGCCTATACATTGCATATAATCTAAAACTCTCATACATCTATATATATGGAGACTCGAAGATTACTATAGATGGGATCAATGATCGTTGTAATCTGCAAATCCATCGTTGTTTTGGTTGGATTCAGAGAATTAGAAATATTCTACAAAAATTCCAGTGATATAGTATCGAACACATCTATAGAGATTTGAATACTAGAGCTGATAAGCTATCGAAGAAAGGACTGGATAGTCCTTCTGGAGAGTTTCATATTCATCTCTATAGGGGTTCCCTTTGCCTCGACACTCGGATACTCCCTATTCCTTAACAGTCGACAGATGATGGCCTATTTTCTAATTTGTTTCTTCGATGTTGGGTGCAAGCGAGCCCTCTTCTGCAAGCGAGGCTGTTGGTGGCTTCTTAGCATTGACTCTGTTCTTGGCATTGCTTCATCAGACAAGATTCAATTCTGAATCTCATTTTTTCTTCATTTGGGCGTCTGAGAGATCAGTCTCAGAGATCACTAAGTATCTGAGTTTTAGTGGTTTCTTGTATTGTGAGGCATTGAATTCCAGTAAAATTGGAGGCCATTATGGGATTTTCTATTCATGGGTGGCTCTGGTAAATGCTTAGAGAATGCTTAAAGGATTGGGTATCCAATTGTTGGATTCTTCGGGACTAAAATTGGGTGTAATGTCTTATGATGTAATCACTCGTATTTTATTGAATATGAAGTGTAATACTACAACATTTTTTTCTTAAAAAAAAAAAAAAAAAAAAAAACCAACAGTAGATCAATTAATTATTAATTATTGAATTGAGTCGTTAAATTTCTATGTTGTCATTTGAGTTTGAGGATGGATTATCTTTAATTTGTGTTTTTTCAATTTCGAAGGTTTATACGTTTATATCTGTAACAATTATCTTATTTATTTAAAAATTACTCAATTGTACGATGGAAAGTGGTAAAAATAACTCAATTGTATGTGAAAAGTGGTAAAAAAATGTTTAGAAATTGTGAACTGTAGTTATGAATTGAATAAAAGGATCTGGAAAATTGATATGTGGTTATTTATAAGAAAGTGGGTATTTTTCTGAATGCTGGGTATGGTAATTTTCTTATTCAATTATGGAATTTTAATCATTTTCTTATTCAATTATGGAATTTCAATTTTTTTTAATTGTTAATTGGAAATTTTTCATGGTGGTCATTTTATGTTTTATATACATTCATGAGCATGACATAGCTTTGTTGGTAGTATATTTAAGAGAAAATTCTTTTAACCCTAATAACTCACTTGTTTAGTTCTATAACACTGAAATTCTTTTTATGAAAAGTATGTAAGTAGAAATTTTTTATTTTTATTTTTTTTTGTTAATTTCATAAAGTCTTTTCATTTTTTATATATATAAAAAGCAGGTTGCTATACATATATTGATGCACTAGTGGCCTCAACCTGCTCGAAGGAAACCAGGTCTGTTGGCCATCTGAGTGAATTAGAAGCCAACCAGTATTGGAATTGTTTTTTCTTCTATTTGCTGCTATATCTACTTTACTATGTCCATAAAAATTACAGTTTAACCAAAAGCTGTAAAAACTTGTTGCAAAAGTCATTAAAAGTTATTAAAAGCAAATGTCACCCATTAGAAGAGTCAATAGGGGTCAAGTCTTTTGCAATAGAACTCGGCATCTCTACTTGTTGCATTGCTTGAAGTTGTTGCTCAATTCTCCCAATTCTTGCCGCAACATGATACTGAGACATGATAATTTCTCAGATTTCATGTAATATGCAATTAGAAAATATCACTACTCCAATCACTCTATTTTCTTTTGTATTTACAAAAATTTAATTTCTATCCTTCCACCAAAAATTGGTGACAAGAAATAGATACATTTATAATAAATCCCAAAAATAATAACAAGAAATGTCACTACTCCAATCACTCTGAATTCCTTTATAATAAATTCCAATAAATAGTAACAAGAAATAAATACTGCAACTAAACAAATTGTCTAAATAAGGCTTCTATCCAAATCATTCATTAGAAATTATGACTAACAATTTAAATCCTTACATGTGAAATTTATTGTGTCAAATTTACACTAACTTTTAAACGTTCCAAAATTTTCCTCTACGAACAAGTACTCGTTTAAAAACTGTGAAAAAAATTTAGGTGGAACATCAAATTCGAGGCCTGCTCCCATGTGAAGAAATCATGAATATGACCTGAAAGAAAGTGTGAATGGGGAGTGCGAACGTAAAAATTTAATTGAAGAAGAAGGATATGGTGAGTCGGTGACCCGTGGTCCACAAGAAAGATTCTCCCATGCGAAGAAATGATGGACCACGGGAAATAAGCGTCAATCTATGTGCCCATAGATGCTTGCGAAAGTAAATGTACACTATAGGATTAAAGCAGTACGCTATTTAATGGTGGGCATTTACTTTCCCAAACATTTATGGGTGTATAGATTGAGGAATAAGCTTTGTCAAAATCAGCGGTAAATCAAACAAAATGTGAAAAAACGTTTGTGGGATTGTGTGAATGGGGAGTGCAGA
Organism: Pinus albicaulis; assembly: GCA_034641835.2. Lineage (NCBI taxonomy): Eukaryota > Viridiplantae > Streptophyta > Pinopsida > Pinales > Pinaceae > Pinus > Pinus albicaulis. The sequence goes on along the minus strand of CM076572.1, from coordinate 1,416,275,338 downwards.
CGTAAGGATTTAAAGTTATCTCCGCACTTTCAAAGTTTATGTTCGTTGTGCCATGATTTGTACGGCTGGATGGAAAGTAAGCGTAAAATTTCAAAACCGGTGGATTTTTGTGTTGTTATGTGATTATCAGAATATTTTTTCTATTTTGCAATTTTACGTTGTAATTATATTCATGATAGGTTAAAATTCGAAGATGCAGTTACATTTAGTTAACTTAGTAATTATATCATGATATGTTCAAAATTAAAAAAATATAGTTAAAAAAAATTAAATATATAAAAAAGTGACACAATAATTTTAATAATAATATATAAAGAAAGTGATTAATTCGAAGAGACATTTATCTACTAAGATCAAGAAAGTGTGAAATTTTAGGTTGTGAGGTATGAATGGAATAAAAAAAAATGTGTTGAGATGTTGTCCACTACAAATTCAATTAAAGAAAATATGGAAAAAAGAGAATAAATTGAATAATGTGTTGAGATGTGAATTATGGAGATCCCATATTTCTTTTTATTTCATTAAAGTTTATGGTCTATAACTTTTTATCACTTTCTTATATATATATATATATATTTTAAACACGGATTTAGTATGGGTTAAGAGGGATCAAAATATTTTTGAGTGCAAACCCATTTGGAGAAAAAAATTGTCCCTATCTATAACGAGGATGAGAGGGAAACTTACTGTGAGAAAAAGGACAAGAGGTAATCCTCATTGCTTTCAAGCACACCCACTTGGAATTCTTTTTGAGACACCATCAAGGAACAATATTACCCCGTAAGGAGCTATGAAGATAAATACATAAATTGGACCACGCTGCAATAGGGAAGGGACCAAGATGTGTCAGAGTTCACAAATGGTTTTCATGTCCTTCACATGAAGCTAGGTATCAAGGATTCTGAGCGGCATTTGGTACTCAAGTACCGTAATTGTTTAAATAAGTACATCCAGGACAAAATGGAGTTCTTGGACATCTCATCGCTCGGTGTCACCTATTGATATCTTGTTAAGATAGAGCAGAAGTTTAAACACTAGAAGCGATACTTTGGTTCTGTTAATCTGAAGCAAGGGAAAGGCGCCCCCAAATTGTAGAACAAAGGGCAGGGCCAAGGCAGGGCGACCCAAGACAACCTGTCAAAGCCACGAGTAAAGAACAACACCACGGAGACAAAGAAGGAGATGGGAAAGTGGTGTGAGTTCCATAAGAGCCCCACTCACAACACGAGTGAGTATCGAGCCAAACAGTGACTAATGGCCGAGCTGAAGGCTTTTGAATCAGATGAATGTTCTAACTCTGAGTCAAACCCTAATATGGAGCATTAGGGGAATTTTGAGGTCTAAAATGGGCCTCCTAAGAAAAATGTACAACAAAAATAAACTTTATAACAACCAATAGGATTCAAGATGATGATGTCAACCATGTGGGATGATTTACCATTTTTTAAATAAAAGGGTAAAAATATTAAAAAATAATAAAATAATAAAACTACTTTTTCAACTCGTATTTTCAACTTATCTCCCACAATTTTTACTCAAATTTCGAGTGGGAGTACTTGTTGGATGCAAAATTTAATTCCTCATCCAAGGAGTACCCATGTTGCATACTTTCAATGAACCCTGCTACATGAAAAATGGGAAATACATAAAAAACGTGATTACAATCACATTTTTTATGTATTTCTCATTTTTCATGTAGTAGGACCCATCGAACGTATGCAACATGGGTACTCCTTGGATGAGGAATTAAATTCCGCATCCAACAAGTACTCCTGCTCGAAATTTGAGTAAAAACTTTGGGAGATAAGTTGAAAATATGAGTTGAAAAAGTAGTTTTTTCATTTTTCCCTCTAAAATTTGATGATGTCATCAAATCTTATTTGATTTTTTCCACTATTATTTTATAATTTCCTTGGGAGGCCCATTTTAGACCTCAAAATTCCCCTAATGAATGCAAAAATGAAGTAGACTATTGATGCGGAGCCCAGTGCCATTGTTTCCACCACCAAGATCTAGAAGGATGAGCCCAAAGATCCAAAGGAGGGGGAGCCTCTTCAACTCACAGATGTGGGTGAATGGTTTTCCATTGTAGTTCATTGTCAACACCGGGAGCCAAAATAACCTCATTTCAGTAGAGGTCATGAAGTGGTTGGGCCTACCGACCACAACACACCTGCATCCATACACCATTGGGTGGCTTCACCAAGGACGATATCGTTGCATCAACCAACAGTGTCACCTCCCCTACAATATCAAGCCCTTCACAAATGAAGTATTATGTGATGTTGTTCCTCTTGAAGTTTGTGATGTATTATTAGGTCAACCATACTTATGGAAGCAACATGTTGTTTATAATTCTAGGCCTCACACTGTTATTATTACTTTGGGAAATAAGTTGTACATGATACCAGAGGTAGCACCGCCTACCTCCATCTTTTTTATGACTGTGAAGAAATGAAATAATATCATTTCCCAGAATGGGAAATTTGTTTTCCTTATGATTCGCCCTCAGGGCAAGAAGAAGATTGTGGCCACAACCTCCAAACAAGGCTCCTATACGCGACAAAAACAAATGGACAACGTCATGGAGGAGTACAGGGAAATCTTCACCTCACCTGCAGGGGTACCTCTACACTATCAGGTCAAGCACTGCATTGATTTTCCCCCAGGAACGTCGCTACCCAATGGACCAATCTATTGATGCTCTATTCTAGAGAATGATTAAATCAAGAGGCATATTCAGGAGTTGTTGCAGAAAGGGCACATCAAGCTAGTTTTATCACCCTTTGGGAGCCCGATCGTGTTGGTACAGAAGAAGGATGGGACCTGGAGACTCTGTATTGACTATCGGGTGTTGAACAAGATCATTATCTTGAATATGTATCCAATCTCACTAATTGATGACCTTTTGGACCAGCTCAAGGGGGGAAATATTTCATCAAGATTGAATTGAAGTCTAGTTATCCCCAGGTACCAATTGAACCCTCTGATGTGTGGAATACTGCTTTCAAATCCAAGGAGGGCCTTTTCGAATGGTTGGTCATGCCTTTCGGGTTGACGAATGCCCCTGCAACCTTCATGAGGCTGATGGACGACATCTTGCGACCCTTTACGAACTCATTCATGGTGGTGTATTTGGACGACATCTCGATCTTCAACTAGATTTGGGAAGAGCACCTCCACCATATTCGAAAGGTCCTCCAAACATTGTGGCAACACAAGTTGTGTGCCAATTTGAAGAAATGCACTTTTGGTATGACCCAGGTTCAATATTTGGGGTACATCATTGATGAGCGGGGTGTGCATGTGGATCCAGCCAAGATACAAGTTATTTAGGATTGGTCGGCCCAAACCACTCTAACAGAGCTCCATAGCTTTTTGGGCCTTGCCAACTTCTACTGCAAGTTTGTGTTGGGGTTCTCTCATATCACTTGGCCTTTAGGTCAAGTTACCAAGGGACAAGCGAAAGCAAAGTTCTTTTGGTATGAATCCCAATAGAAGGTGTTCGTCGAGTTGAAGCATCACCTCTTCTCAACACTAGTCCTTATTTAATTTCCACGACCTTGGGTTTAAGTTATATCCTTAAATTCACTGACACTACCAAACTAAGAATATCAACCATGAACTACTTTGCACAGTGGAAATATAAAGTAGCAAATCACACATACACAATTATACACAATTTTTAAACAAAATTGTACAATAATGTAGAATAACCAATATTTGTTATATTAAACCAAAATATGAATAATACAACAATCTATGGTATATAAGATATAATGACAAACTCGATTGCGTATCTCGTCTTGTCGGTCCTTCACTTTCGTACTGCTTACTTGTTGCGCCTTAGTCCATCAAAGCCACAACACATAGAGACTCCAGGAGGGCTTCCACCTTACATGGTTGCAAGTCACTTTTGTAGAGTGTACACAGGGTGATCCAATCTTCTCTCTAGGTAGGCTTAATTCCCGAGCTCCAACTACCAGGATAGCAGCTAGCTTTTTCCATCAAGGTGCTGCACTCCGACAGCAATCTTCAGCCAACCTTGAGCTCCTCTTTGTCACTTCAATATAGCTATTCTAGGGCTACTTTCAGTAGCCAACACACTGCCCTCCACCTGATAATTGGTACCCAATACTACACTGTGAAATTTACATCAATGAAGGCTCACGATCACCCAACCATGCCTCCAAATTGGCTCCCACGAACTGCATAAAAAAACTAATCCAAATCTAGTCAAATCCTTTGACCCAACAAAAGTTTCAACTGCATCAACAAGACTTATTTGCTTCTATCATCATAATGATTCATTAGGGCACCAAACATTGTTGTAACAACCCTCAACCAGTCATCAAAGAAGCCCCTAAAAACTGCGACTTCTCCTAGTATAGGTCTTATCCTCTTCGCTGAAGGTTTAGGGCACAAAGAAACCCTCAAATCTACCTACGCTACCTTTTGTTGTGGTGGTATGGCTTGTGACCTACCACACAACACTCCTATAGATTCACGACTCCCTTCAACACAATTTCAGCCCACAAAAAATCCTTGACACAGACTTGTGTTCAACTCTTTAAGGTCTCAACCTTCTTGCCACATGAGACAGGCCTCCCCGCAATCAAAGAGGCACCCAAACCATCCCTAAAGTCTCACATTGTCGTGTCCTCTTCTCCTATGGCAAAACATAGGTATCTTTCCTCTTCACCAAGTTGTTGTCCCTCCTCCTTAAGGCTGCCTTGATGTTGCACTTTTTGGATGATATAATGACTCTACATCACCCTCTATTTATACACAATGAGGGGCTCCTTCCTAAGACATCAAATAATGATTGTCAGCCTCTCATAAGTCTAAAACACCTTAGGCTGACCTTGACATGTAAGTGCAAACCCATCATATAACTTCAAAAATTCATATCTCCACTTCTACAACTCAAAATTCGATGATTTTCGAAGAATTGGATTCTCTTTTCTACCCTCTATTGTCTCATGCCATCACATGTAGAAATGTTCCCGTGGAATTTCCCAAAACAAATTTTGGTGAAAAACCCATACTTAGGTTCCAAGCCCACTAGTGACCCATGTGGTGCTTTTTCGTCAAAACCCTGAACTGTAGGGCTTGGAGTACCTCCCAAGCTACACAAATCAACACTCCCTCTTAGTGAGGGAGGTGCTTCCAAGACTAGGAAGTATCTTATCATCGTCATCACTTCTCGCAACACTTGCCCAACTCCTGGCGCTTACAATCGCAACACTCCATGTACGGTGAACTATGCCCTTCTCGGAAGTGTCATTGTAACTGCTGGAAGCACCCTGCTTCTTCTTCTTTTCCTGTATCACTTTACATTCCCTCCATGAATCCTTCTAGGTAGATGTGGAAGCACCCTTGCTCCCCACTGACAACGTGCTCTTCTTGGGATACAAAGTCTCCCTCTGAATCTGCAAGCTCCCCCTATTACTCGACTCCCTCTCAATCTTTGGAACATAGATTTTATTCTTAGAAAATTGAACCTTCTTCTCAGGAACCTGTACCTGCTCCTCTAAATCCTACATCTGCACCTGCACCTGCTTCTCTAGAACCTGCACCTACTCCACCTACTTCTTTCCATGATCCACATGCTTTCCCTTCAACTTGTAGAGACCACGCTCTCTAACTCTTAAGTACAATCCCATCAGATTTAGAGCCTTTGGGCTTGAGTCTTTCCTTCCCATCCTAGAACAAGAACTCAAACCCCTTCCTCTACATCATTGATCTGGAAATCACACTATATCTAAGTCCTTGTACAAACAATACATCATGGACCCACATCATACGTCTTGTATTTGTTAAACATACATGGAATGGTGAGCACAATATGAAAGGTAAGCATTGTATGATCTATTATTCATAATGATATACATTTATATACAAGTCTGGTAACCCTTGGTTTCATATTCCAAGTGATCCCTTGGAATCCCTTTGATTGTTCGCCTTCCACATCAACCCCTAGAGGATTAGGTGTCCAACATTCCCCCCTTAATCCGAAGGAGTATGTATGAGTCCAAGACGAGAGCTATAATACAAAAGACAATAATGCATGACAAAAATACGATGAATGTTCTCTCTGAGATGATGGCATAAGGAGGTGGTTTAAGGATGACCACCGACATTGGAATGCTTAGTGCAGTTCCCAGAACTCTTCCAAATATAGCAAGAAGTTGAAGTCTTCTGCTCAAAGAAGTGCTCCAAATGCTTTGAATAGGGATACCTTCAACATGGAAAAGGGAGGTTTGCAACCTACATAAAAAGGGATAACCTCAACCTGAAAAGGGAGGTCTCATCATGTGGTGGTTTGAGGATGACCACCAACTCTGAAATGCTTAATGTAATTCACAGAACTCCTCCAAAAATGGTAAGAAGCTGAAGTTTTGTGCTAGAGGAAGTGTCCTCAATTCTTTAAAGAGAGAGAAGCTCAACCTGAAGAGGGAGGACTCAACGCTACATAGATGGTTTAAGGATGACCACAAGCCAAAAGGCATGCTCATGGGCATCTATGTCTCTGGCTACAACTCTAAACATGGTATGGTAGGTTGTGGCTCAGGCTCGCGTGATGTGGCTTTGAAGCTTGTAGATGACCAACTTCCAGCCCTGTTAGATACAAGGTGATATGAGGGCGAAAACTCAACTGCAAGACTGTTCAATACTCTAGAAGAGATTTTGACGTATGACTGAAAACTTCTTGGTTGTTTATGCCCATTTCTAAGAAGTGGTCCATCCAAGGTGAATCTTTGTTCTTGCAAGAGGCTTGTTTTTGAAGAAACTATTTGAAAAATGAGTGGTTTTATGACAATACTTACATGGATGAAGATCAAAATGGTGATATTTCATATGGCCAACTCGGTCACAATGTTGGCATATAACAATCTGTTGTGGCTGCTGTGAAAGAGGAGTAGAATCTGGAACAATTGAAGGTGAGATGACATGAAGAAACCCAACACTTTGAAATTGAATGCTATTGGAATAGTATGGGATATGAAAGGACACGTCTTTGTCATATCCACGACTAGTTCTATTCTTGTTATGGACAAGCTCTTCCCAAGGTCTGATGATGGGCTTGGTAAGTGCAGGCTGAAATTTTGCATCTACATGCAAATTTTTTCCTGAAAGGGGCTTATTGATTTGAAAAATTCCTTATTGTTAATGAGAGTCAACTTTGGAATAAAAAATGGGATTATTCTAAGCAAAAGAAAGTTCAAAATTTTTCCTTTTCTATTGTAACTCATCTTGCTCAAGTTGTGATTTGAGCTGCAAAAATTCAATCTTCTCTTGTGAATTTTGTAGATATGTCTGAATGTTAAAAGGATTTTCCTTGCCGATGTTTACTATCTCATTACGAGTGGAATGTATTATAGCATTCAATAATTATAATACATCATCAAGTCTAGCCATTTTTCTAACAAGTCAAGAATTAAAAATAGGGAAGCAACTAAAAATACCAAAAGTTTCAAATCAATGTCACTAGAAAATCAATTTTTACCAAAAAAAATACACCATTTTTTCTTGCAGACTACAAACACTTCTCTGAGGTAGTGGTTTCAAATTATAGGCTCCTTAGTGCATTACATTTATTTTTCCCCACTTATAGTATGTCATCAATAATTGATCACTTGCTCATCACACCTTCAGAGTTCTTGACCCACGAACTTTTAGCTGTAGAAATTCATTTTTTCCATGCCCAAAAGATGTTTGGGATTCTTTAAAATGGTAAAATTTACATACACTAAGCAATAACGATCCATATAGCGAAAAAAGTATCGCTATCCAAAATAACTGTCATTCTGCTCTCATCACGTCACATATATACCTTTCAATGCAACTACGATGACCATGAAAGCTTCAATAATTGAACCAACTATGCCAAATTAAATATAGAAGTAGAGCTCTCAGGCTATCGCGCTTCAAAAAAAGATGTCAGGTTTAGACCTGTCCAAAAATCTCAGTTCACGCATCTCACAATTCTTGGGTTGTTAGTCTTCCCACCATGGCAGAGTTGTTCAATGCATCGCACAACACAATTTTATCTACCATATGACTTGTACACACAAGTCATATCATTGGCAACAAAGCATGGGGTGCCACTGTCTCCAATTTTGCCTTGGACTTTCCAAATACAAGGTGGAAGCCTTATCAATTCTCCAACATTCCGTTTGCTTTAGTTTAAGCTCTGTACTCAACCAATTTGACACAAGTCTTCTATGATTGTGACGAATTTGAATTTGAAGTACAAAGCACGCTTACCTAACCGGCTAAATTGGTTCACTCTGCCTCCATTCCTATTTTGTGACCATAGATCAGCTCCAATGCCTACACAAATCATTGGAAACAAAGGATTTTATGACACCTTTTCTATCTCCAGCCAAGCCTTCAAATGCATGCTAAGGAAAATTTTTTGGTTCTTGGTTGAAGAGGGTTGAATACACTGGTGTACTAACATTCCAGGAGTGTGGGAGAATGGTCTGCAGCATGCATGGGACCTAGAGTAATGCTATGTATTTTTATATTATTATACCAGCATGGGAGTAGAATTGGCGCTATTAATGATGATTAACTGTGTGGGATTTCAGTGTGGGAGTGACCATGGTGTCGAGGAGCTGAGTGAATATGTTGTGGAGAGGTGTGATGTTGTGGGGAGGAGCGCAGGTCGGAGTTGTATGCGGTGAGATAAGACTTGGTGTGAGGGGAGTGGATGACTATGTGTAGAAGTGAGTAAGCTAACAATAGAGTTGTGCACACTACAATTACAGTGGTATTGGTTAAAATACAAACAAAATACCATGGGTTTTTCCACCGCCGATTTGCTGAGTGAACATGAAGAGGCCAATGGAAATGACGATGGTCCTGAAGATTAACAGTTCAAAGGCAAAATGATATTTCATTTGTGGAAGGCTTGTTGTGTTACCACTGTAAGTGTTATGGTATGGAGGAGAATTATGGTATGAGGGAGTCACGAAAATCCAGAATCACTGACAGCTAATAGAGAGATGTTTCAGGCAATGAATTGAAAATACACAATGTAGAGGGAGCAAGTAGAGAGTCCATAGGATAGACTCACCAAAAAAGACTGAAAATTTTTCTATTTCAAGACTGTAGACAAAACAAGACCAGGAAATGGAGTAGCTGACAATGGGACAGTTATGCGCAAAGGTAGAGAAACGCCCAATATCACTGCACCACAAAACTAGTGATTTAAATTTGAGCAGGGCAGGAAGGAACCCGCTCTCATACCATGTTAAACATACATAGAATTGTGAGCACAATATGAAATATAAGCATTGGATTATATATTATTCACAATGATATAAATTTATATACAATTCTAGTGACCCTTGTTTTCATATTACAAGTGGTCTCTTGAACTCCCTTTGATTGTTGGCCTTCCACACCAACCCTTAAAGGATTAGGTGTCCAACAATATCCATCCTGAATGGCACAACACCCGATCCTCGGATCTCCAACTAAATCTTGTTTCCCAACACCATGTGCAACTTTGAGTCCCATTTAGCTAGAGTCTCAAAAACCTCCTGTCACCCTGTCATATGCTTCATCGCAACACTATCCATGTACCATCCATCCTCTTTGATAGTACCTTGCGAGAAATGATAAATCATAGGAAATTCATCCTATTCCAATATCCTGGAGAGATCATCAATCTCAGCTAAAGTGGAAACATCGATGACCTACTTTCCTTTCCTCTTCTCATCATCTCCATTATTCATCAGACATCTCGATGAAAGATGACCCATATCACCACAATTGAAACACTTGACTTTACTCAAGTTCTTCTTTGACTTACCCTTCATTCGCATTGCAAGTGCCACGTCCTCATCTAGTTTCCTTGATGGATTAAGGTCATCATCTTGCACTTATTCCTGAGAGAATTCATCCCACAGTCTATTCCAGTTTCACAATTTCTCTCTAGCAACAATTTCGTCGATGAAGGGATTCCATTCCTCAGTGAACCCTTTCATGGAAATCCTTACCACATCTCCATCTGATTTTTTAATATTTACGGTAGCAAGCTCATCAGTGACCTAAGACAACCTCTTCAGATATGAAGTCACTCCTTCACCCTTTATCATCTTGGTGGACTTCAAATTTTCCTCCAATACCAGTACCCAGTTCTCATTCTTATTATGGAACAAATTATGAAGAGTCATCCACGTCTCATGTGCATTGTTCCTCCCAGAAAAATGAGGTATTAAGGAATCTTTCACACCATCAAGGATGATCAATCTCACCTTTGTATCCAAATCTTCCCATATATCCATCTCCTTAGGGTTGATTGGCTTCTTGATCTCTTTCTCGGAAAAATCCCAGATCTTGTTGACTTGCAAGACCAACTTGATCATTTAATTCCAAGGATTATAGTTGGAAAACCCTTACAACCCGTACTCATAATAGAGGCTTTCCTGCAACTTTGACATTATAGTGAGCCCTTCACTTACATTGTGGCCAAATCCCTCTCACTTTGTACTTCATTGCACACAACTTTGATTCACTGACTTTGAAAGTAGCTCAGACATGCTCTAATACCATGTTGAATTTCAATGACCTTGGGTCTAGTTTAGAGTCTTAAAATCATTGATGCTACCAAACCAAGAATCTTAACCATGAACTACTTTTTAGAGAGGAAATATAAAGCAGTAAATCACACATACACAATTATACACAATTTTTAAACAAAATTGTACAATAGTGTACAATCACCAATCTTCATTATATTAAACCAAAATATGAATAATACAGAAATCTATGGTATACAAGATACAATGACAAACTCAATGTTGTATCTCGTCCTACTGGTCCTTCGCTTTCATACTACTCACTAGTTGTGCCTTAGTCCATCAATGCCACAACACATCGAGACTCTAGGAGAGCTGCTACCTAACACTGTTGCAATTCACTTTTGTAGACTCTACACAGGTTGATCCAATATTCTCTTGGGGTAGGCCTAATTCTCAAGCTCCAACTGCTAGGCTAGCAGCTACCTTTTTCCATCAAGGTCCTGCACTTCGGGACAAATCTTCACACAACCTTTAGCACCTCTTCATCACTTCAAGATAGCTCGTCTAGGGCTACTTTTGGTAACCAACACACGACCCTCCACTATATCAATGGTACCCAATACTAAACTATGAAATATTCACCGATGAAGGCTCATGATCACCTAATAACACCTCCAAATTGGCTCCCACAGTCTGCATAAACAAACTGATCTAAATTTGATTAACTCCTTTGACCAAACATAGGTTTCAACTACAGCAATAGGTCTGCTTTTCTACTTTCATCATAATTATTGGTTATGGCACCAAACACTGTTGTAACAACCCTCAACTATTCATCAAAAAAACCCCTAAAAATCTGTGACTTCTACTAGTATAGGTCTTCTCCTCTTCACTGAAGTTTTAGGGCACAAAGCAGCCCTCAAACCTGCCTATGCTACCCTTTTTTGTGGTGGTATGGCCCATGGACTACCACACAACACTCCTGTAGATTCATGGCTCCCTTCAACACAGTTTCAACCCATACAAGAGCCTTAACACATACATGTGTTCAACTTCCTACCACATGAGAGAACCATTCACACAGTCAAAGAGGCATCCAAACCAACCCTAAAATCTCACACTATTTTTTCTTCTTCTCCCGCGGAAAAAAAGAGATATATTTCCTCTTCACCGAGTTGTTGTCCCTCCTCCTTAATACTACCTTGATGTTGAACTTTTTGGATGCTATAATGACTCTATATCACCCTCTATTTATACACAATGAGGGGCTCTTTCTTAAGACATCACATAAGGGTTGCCAGCTTGTCATAAGCCTAAAACATGTTACGCCTACCTTGACATGTAAGTGAAAACCTATCATATAAATTCAAAAATGCATATCTCCACTTCTTGTTACGTGGATTAATCCCTCTTGCAGACAAGAGCGATCTCCCTAGTACTCCAGTGAGTAACTAGAAACAAAGATCCATTTGGAAACCTTTTCCTCTAGATTAATTTCATTTCAAAATTATTATAATAAAGTAGAGAGGACATGCCCCTACCTTGAAATCCAAATGTTTGACGTAGTCTTTTTTCCTGTCACTCCAAAGTGATTTCTCCAAAGAGTAGAACCTGCAATCAAAGACAAGACAAAGAATCAAAGCATCTGTAACATATAATAATCGGAAAATTATAATCCATCTTAGTGATCAAGGAGTCTAAGTATTGGTGTTATTCCAATAATCATATAAACAAATCAATGAGAAAAAGATATCGATATGTATTATCTTGAATAAAAAGATTAATCTTACAACCTGATGCCTTGATGTCGTACATATTTATCCGAGGGTCCTGAACAATCGTTTCTCCTTTAGTCTGATAAGCCTTCCTCTCTAAATAGCAGCATAGAGTTATAGACATGAGGGTGTTATCATTCTCATGCCAACAACAACTCACTAGTATAAAATGTATGCACTCTTATGAACTCTCTTCAGCTTAGAAACTGTATAAATTAGTCTCTAATTGCATTGGTAACTACCCTTCAACCTGAAACTTGAGCTCAAGTTATAGGGAATGGAGGTAGTTTCAGTTCCATGAAGAGGGGGATGGATTCCTCTCATGAAGGGATTTGAGCTCCATGGACCAACGGATAAGCTCCATGAGTGGAGGGATAAATATCAAACTGATTGCGACTCTAGAAGCTCCTAGTTGGGAGAATATTCGACCGGCTAGGCTTCTAGAATTTACTTTTTCTTTTATTTTCTTTTCACATGGGTGCGCAGGTAATAGTGAAAAAAAGTGTGGGAGTTGCCGCATTTTATGGATAGAACATCAGCGCATGTGCGGGGAAAGGCTAGAAAAACCGCGCAGGTAGAGTTTTAAGGGTTTTATAGAGCTTTTCTCTAATTCCAAGACTTGATTTAGGAACGTTGGTGTTTTTGACCTCTAAGGGAACATGCTATGGATGGTGATAGACCCATATGAATAGTCAAATGTCATGGTTACAAAATGACATGTAACAGATTTCCCCCTAAAGTGCGAAGTCTGAGGTTATTCTGAAGAGAGAAGTTCTTTATCATTCCGAGGATTGGATTGGAGACACAGGTCGAAAACCTGTAAAAGCACTCAATGAAAACATATATATATATATATATATATTTCATCGCTGAGGTAGGCATTCCCATACTCAGATCAAAACTAACTAAATGTTCTGGTACAGATATGGTTTTAATATAACATCAAAAGTAGACACAGTATCGACACAACCATCTATCATGAGTAGTCTACTGTATCATGAATAATAAAACTCCTCACTGGCTGGATGGTAGAAACTAGATCCAGGGTCTTGATTTCCACTTCCCGAACTAGTACGAATCTATCCATGTGATTGATTATGTCGAAGTTAAACATGGTAGAAACCACTTGATTACCGGTCAATAATGTGAACCGTTAACAAGTGTGAGAGAAACCACCAATAATGACAATGGCTCTCAAAGTACTCCAGTACAATCTATGAAGTGTGAATGAATGATTTTCAGTTGAACACTCATATAATTGTTTGATAGAAGGTCAATGATGCAACCTATCGTCGAAGATGAGAAACCTGCCATTAGGGCATGTAAATCCCAAGGTACTGATAGGATTCTAGATCAACTTCCTAGATGATGAGCTGATGTTGATAGAAAATGAACTGTCGCAGGAAATCCCATGACATGAAACCATTAGATCAAGTTTTGAAGAAATAATTTGAAAGGACCGTCTCAGGTATGGTCAACGTGAATGGAGATAAATGTTTGAAATGAATGGTTTATTTTAAATCTCTCTTGAACACATAACGACACTATAGATGGCTTGGCAGCATTCGTCTTAAAGCTAATACCCAGAAACTGGCTGAAGACTTTCAATATGACTTGATTAACTGTTAGACAAAGGATTTCCCAACCCAGGTACAAGTGTGACAAAGTGTTGTGTTCAAGAGTGGCATGCTGCTTTCTAAACAAGGATGACAACTGGATTCTTTTTCTCTCTTTTTCCCCCACCATTAATAGCAAGTACCTCTTTATTTTTGTCAAGCTTGAGGAGGATAAAATTTTCTTGTTTGTGTAAGCTCATCCTTCAGATGAGTCCATCTTAGTATTAAAATCTAACCCTAAGAAGGATTGGTTTGGTCCTGTTGTAATCGACAGGCCCTTTACTATTAAATTTTAAGGAGTCCAGTATAGGAGAAACTCAATGTTTTTCAGTTTCAGGGAGTTAGAATAAAAACATAAGTAAACTCTATGGTTGTTATTTTTCATAAATTTAGTCTCGAAGGCCCAAAAAAGGATAAAATAATGCAGGAGATAACTCTATTGACTGTGATTAGTCAACATATACCTTTTTAGTAATTAGTTCAGTTCAATCCGGAAAATGGGTAAACTTATATTGAAAGGATCATGTTCATTTACTTTAATGAGTTCGAATAGTCAAGTACTCGACAATATTTTCATATTTCGAGAGTTTGAAAAGGGCTTAAAAGAGGATTCCAGGGTTTATTTTTTTCGTATTTTTACAGAGCCCGAAAAAGTGATAAAAGTATACTCAATGTCAAAATAATTATTTTCACCAAAGATCCTATATCCTGTACAAAAACTCAAAATATTACAAATATCTGCTTCCAAAAAGTAAAAATATTTAAAAATGACCTTTTAAAAGTGAAAAATAAATAAAATAATAATATTTTATTCATTAAAAACTATAAAAAGGGGTTGAAATAAGTCATTTTCACCTTTTGTTTTCAAAATAGTGCATAGAGAGATTTTGGCCAAAAACTTCTGGAGCAAATATCAAGAGAATCGATCGTTCATTTCTCAAACCATCAGAACCAGCTAATCCACATCATCCTTAGCTATGTTTTCATCTGTTTCATTTTTATTTTGAGCTTTTATTTCATTTTTTGGGAGAAATTCATGTTTCAAAATACGCCCTCGGGGGTGCGCGGGTTATCGATGTGATAACCACAGACCCTAACGATTTTTTAAAAGAAAAATCATCAGGCTACCATGGGTTTTTCTTGGAGCGTGTGTGGACGACCACACTGTCTGCACACACAATTTGTGCAGGTGCTGTGACCATTTTTAAAAACTAAAATTTATTTTCAAAAATGGTTCAAGTTTTCTTCCAAATTATTTTAATTGTTTAATTTGTTGATTTGTAGGTCGTTTAACCATGTTGGAATGGCAAGAATGAGAACATGAGCCCATATATAACGAAGCCATGGATGACAATGCAACCATGCATGCATTGAAAAACAATGGTTTGTATAAATTGTAGGATTTTCAAAGAATGAAGGCACAAGTGGAGTTAATGACTTGGATTTTGAATGCGTGGGACATTCAAGAGCAATGTTTCATAATTGGTGACCACCGGCTCGAGATTGAGCTAGAAGACATATATTTCCTTCCCAGAT
This sequence comes from Pinus albicaulis, assembly GCA_034641835.2. NCBI lineage: Eukaryota > Viridiplantae > Streptophyta > Pinopsida > Pinales > Pinaceae > Pinus > Pinus albicaulis. The sequence goes on along the minus strand of CM076572.1, from coordinate 1,416,259,873 downwards.
TATCTCAGAGAGGGAGAAACATATCCTTATTTGGGACCATACGGGGAGGTCTTCCCATTGCCTGCTACAAAGCCTAGTATTGTAGCAATAATGCAAAGTTGAAGGATGGTCACATAGATATGAAGACTATCTTGCGACGGGAACTTAAATTCATAGCATTCATAGTGACCAGGTTATGCGGGAGTGCAGCTCCTTATGTGGCTACCAAATCACAGATCCAAACTACAGTCGAGTGTTTCGAATGAACAATATTTAACTAGTGTGAAGGAGTATTGGCCAATATGAAAGGCCAATTGACTAGAGCAAAGAATTTGAAGTGGGAAAACTTCAGATATGGTGCCATTCTTATTTTATTTGCTCTAGAGAGAATTCCACTTCTTGCTCCTCAACTGATCCCTGTAGATCATGGAACTCCTTAAGAACCTTAGATGGTGCAATGGGTAGCACTAATGGCTTGCCATGGTGGTGAGGGTGGTTCAGTAGTTTGGTTTACTCTGACTTATTTCATGTGGGTTAGGAACCAAGTCTTGACCATTGAAGACTTTCCTTATGCATGAATGGATTGTAGGGGTGATCCTGAAACATCTTTGCCTCCGAGTGAACAGTGGGACGAGACAGGTTAGTGAATCATTTTGATGTTTTTAATCTAATTTTTAATTGTTTTTTATTGTCCAATACTGACAAAAATATTTTAAATGCGAATTTCAGTCTGTGTTACACAGTAATTTGTCACTGTCCCTGCAACTCCCCATCTCGCACAATTGGAGGGCTCATTCCATGACCTGTGAGCAGAGACAAGACTTGAAAACACTTTCATGACATCCCTCTAAACATGAGCTTTCATTGCCCTGAAGACAAATCCTTGCAAAAAACCCTAAAAACACCCCTTTTTGCATTGGCACGGGCATCCAATTCATTACCCGCACCAATGGGGGAAATCCTTCAAAGAGGGCGCGCCAATTGGCGCTCTGTCTCAGAGTCGCACTCGCGCCAACCATTTTAAGGAGTGTTTTTTAAAAATAAATGGCGGAAGTTTCGTCCTAACCAATCCATCAACTGGTTCCTAATTTGAGTTGGGAGGTTTGGCTCCGAATTTCCATGTAGAGGAAGTGGTTTGCCACCTCTCATGGAAGCTTCCTTGAAGATAGGGCCAATCCCATGATTATAGGGATCCCAACTCCCCTTCCTCCATCTATAAAAGCTTGCTCATCTCCTTTGCAAGCTAGTCTCCAAGTCTTCAAGAGCCTTGATTCATTCCCTTAAGGCCAAATCCAAGCAAGGATATTATTGTCGAGACATCCGAAGAGAGAGGTTTGGTTCTATCCTTTCGACAGATTTATCGAGAAATATGTTCGTCGACTACGGGCGAGGAATTCGAGCTATGGTTGTATTCTTCTTTTGATGAATTAATGATAAGCGACTACTGGTTATGGTTCCACTCTTGTTTTTTATTATGATCATGAGTTATGTCCTCTCCGATTGACATATAGTTGTATATACTGGATTTTATGCTTGCGTTTGTTTTGTTTCTTGCGTGTGTAGGTGTTCGATCACGGAGATCGTGAGGATCGTGATCTGCCAGAGCTAAGGAACGGGAGCGCTATTGTCTCTACAAACGACAACGTTGGATTCCAGGTAAGCTTCCATCGCAAGTCGATTTATTTGCAATTAGGAACCTGCACTATAGCGTGTTCGATTGTTGCTAGACCCAGTCTAGGCTAGTAGGGATCACCTCTGTCCGTAGAGGGGATTAACCTCTTCAAAAATTGGAGTCACCAAATTGTTGAAGAGGTTAATCCCCTCTGTGGACAGAGGCGATCCCTACTAGCCCAGACCGGGTCTAGCAACAATCGAACACGCTATAGTGCAGGTTCCTAATTGCAAATAAACCGACTTGTGATGGAGGCTTACCTGGAATCCAATGCTATCGCTTGTAGAGACAATAGCGCTCCCATTCCTTAGCTCTGGCAAATCACAATCCTCACGATCTCCGTGATCGGACACCTGCACATGCAAGAAACAAAACAAACGCAAGAATAAAATCCAGTATATACAACTATATGTCAGTCAGAGAGGACATAACTCATGATCATAATCAAAAGCAAGAGTGGAACCATAACCAGTAGTCGCTTATCATTAATTCATCAAAAGAAGAATACAACCATAGCTCCGACGCTGAATTCTCCTTCGGCGGGTCATCAGCAGAACATGTCTCGATAAAGCCTGTCAGGGATGGGACAAGCCTCTCTCTTCGGACACTTGGAAATAATCTCCTTGCTTGGATTTGGCCTTAAGGGAATGAATCAAGGCTCTTGGGAACTTGGAGACTAGCTTGCAAAGGAGATGAGCAAGCTTTTATAGATGGAGGAAGGGGAGTTGGGATCCCTATAATCATGGGATTGACCCTATCTTCAAGGAAGCTTCCATGAGAGGTGGCAAACCACTTCCTCTACATGGAAATCCAGAGCCAAACCTTCCAACTCAAATTAGGAACCAGTTGATGGATTGGTTAGGATGAAACTTCCGCCATTTATTTTTAAAAAACAATCCTTAAAATGGTTGGCGTGAGTGCGACTCTGAGACAAAGCGCCAATTGGCGCGCCCTCTTTGAAGGATTTCCCCCATTGGCGCGGGTAATGAACTGGATGCCCGCGCCAACGCAAAAAGGGGTGTTTTTAGGGTTTTTTGCAAGGAGTTGTCTTTAAGGCAATGAAAGCTCATGTTTAGAGGGATGTCATGAAAGTGTTTTCAAGTCTTGTCTCTGCTCACAGGTCATGGAATGAGCCCTCCAATTGTGCGGGATGGGGAATTGCAGGGACGGTTACAAATTACTGTGTAACAGATGCCCCCTAAAACATGAGGCCCGAAAGAGAGAGAGGGGTGAAATTATTTACGAGAATGTGTCCAATTGAAAACACTGCCGTCGGAAAAACTGCGTCGAGAAGTACAACTGATATCTCAAGTACATGATATTTATGTGGTATGGGCGCAGACATTTGTAACAGAGTATGTAATAATCTAGATCCAAGGCATGGACGTAGCCATCCAGTGAGGATCGATGAATAGACTCAGGTATGGTCGCATCCATCCAGTCAGTGAGTCATGTAACTAATCATAATAATTCACAAAATCGCAGCCTGGATTCCAACAGACAAAACCTAGGGTCTTGCGCTCCATCTCGACCCGAACAAAGTACAAGTTCAAGCATGCGAATAAGTGAGCTGAAGTCAAACATGCGAGAACATCGTCTGAGTACTAGCCAGTGATGAAAGCTGTTAACAGACGCGAGAGGTACCACCATTAATGCCAATGGCCCTCAAGGTACTATAGGTACAATCTACGGCATGTGAATTAATGAGCTGGTGTTGAACACCCGTAGAATCACTCGATCGGAGTCCAATGATGAAAACCTCACATCGAATGCGAAGAACCTGCCATTGAGGCATGCAGGCTCCAAGGCACCGAAAGGGAGTCTCTAGATCAGCTTCCTGGATAATGAGCCGGAGTCGACAGGAAGTGACCTTGATCGAATGTGGGCCATAGTGTTTCCCACATCATCGACGCGAGACAGAGGAACATAATGTCTTTGTGAATCAGGATCAAATGAGAATTTAGAGACGTGTTCGCTTGGTCATACGAGGAAATGCCCAAGATTGATCCCAACATTGTAGTGCACGAGATTCCTACCTATCCTGGTGCGAAACCCATGCGCCAACGCCTACGCCCGGTGCACCCTCGCAAAGCCGCTGCCATTAAAGCAGAAGTTGAGAAACTCCTGAAAGCAGGTTTCATTTACCCTATTCCCCTCACAAAATGGGTCTCCAACATTGTCCCTGTGGATAAGAAATAAGGTACTATAAGAGTTTGTGTTGATTACCGAGATATTAATCGGGCCTGTCCAAAGGACAACTATCCCACTCCTTTCATAGATCAAATCATTGACGAATGTGCTGGGAGTGAGATTTATTCCCTGATGGATGGCTTTTCTGGGTATAATTAGATAAATATTCTACCTGATGATCAACCCAAGACTGCATTCATCTGTCCGTGGGGTACTTTTGCTTATAAGAAGCTCCGGTTTGGCCTAAAGAATGCTGGAGCTACTTTCCAGCGCACTATGTCTTACACATTCCATGATATACACCATATCGTTCAGCCTTATCTGGACGATTTGCCAGCTCACTCAGCTCGGCGTCAGGATCATCCTGAACACCTCCACCAGAGTTTCCTTCGCTGTAGGCGCTATAATATCCGGCTTAACCCTCATAAATGCATCTTCTGCGTGGATTCTGGCTGTTTATTGGGGCTCATAGTCTCCAAGGATGAAATTCACCTTGACCCTCTAAAGGTCGAGGCCATTGTCAATCTCCCATCACCCTCTTCGTTATATCAATTGCAGAGTCTGCAAGGGAAAGCTAATTTCCTTCGACACTTTATACCGAACTATGCGGATGTAGCCAAAGGATTCACGCGTCTTTTAAAGTAGAACGTTCCCTTTCATTGGGACGACATTTCTCAACAATCCTTTGAGAAGCTGAAAACGTTACTTGTTAACGCTCCGTTGCTTCGTCCTCTGAACTATCACCGTGATTTCACTCTATACTTGGTTGTCGCCTTTAGCACCATAGCTATGGTTCTGGTGCAGGATGACGATGATGGCAACGAACACGTTGTTTATTATATCTCACAGAACATTTTCGACATAGAAACGCGTTATGCTCACGTCGAGAAGTTGGCTTTAGCCGCAGTGCAAGCCGTGCAACGTTTCCGCCACTACATCCTGCTGCGTACAGTAACCGTGGTTTCAGATTGCAACCCCATGACATATATTATTTCTTGACAATTACTGGGGGGGAAATACTCCAAGTGGATTGTTTTCCTTCAGGAGTTTGACCTAGAGTTTACTACTGCTAAGTCGACCAAATCACTAGTTTTTGCGGATCTCATTTGCTCCTTCCCGACAGACTCCACACTCCCTCACACTGAAGATCATATCCCGGACGAAACCCTCTTCCTTATCAGTACTCACGATCCGTGGTACGGAGACATTATTGTGTATCTTCAAACATCAACGTTCCGGTCTGAGTTGACCAAAGATGCTCGACGTCGGATTCGGCATCAGTCTCAACCCTACCGCATTGTAGGAGATACTTTATACCGCCTTGGAGTAGATTCGGTGCTTTTCCAGTGCTTAACATTGGAAGAGGCCGAAAAAGTCTTGAATGACTATCACAGTGGTGCTTGTGGCAGTCACATGTCCGGATATGCCACCGCCTAGAAGATTCTGCGTGCGGGCTACTTTTGGCCGTCGGTATTCAAAGACTGCATTATCGCAGTCCGAAAATTTCATGCGTGTCAGGTTTTTCAGTGCAAGATGCATGCGCTGCCTCTCCCTCTACATCCTGTCATTACCGTCGGCCCTTTCACAAAATGTGGCGTAGATTTCATGACTTGTAACCCTCATTCGGCCGGGGGGCATGCATATATAATCGTCGTTGTCGGCTACTTTACTAAGTGGGCCGAAGCGATGCCTACACTAGCTGCCGATGGTAAGACAGCTGCTCAGTTTATCTTCAACCACATTATTGCACGTTTTGGGGTCCCTCAGGCCATTTTTACTGATCATGGTACACACTTCCGAGATTACATGATGGCCGAGCTGACATCAAGATTGGGCTTACGACATGATAGCTCAACGCCATATTACCCCCAAGCAAATGGCTAGGTTGAGGCTATGAACAAGGTCTTGGTCACAATGCTTCAGCGAACAGTTGGAATTCATAAGTCCAATTGGCACCTCCAATTGTTCTCAGCTCTATGGGCCTACCGGACGTCAGCAAAGAGGGCAACTGGATTCACACCATTTCAATTGGTGTATGGTCTGGAAGTAACTCTTCCAGTTGAGTGCAAAATTCCTTCCTTAAAGTTAGTTGTGGAACTTTTTCCCGACACTTCTCCTGAAGAAGAGCATCTCTTGTATCTAGAACGGTTGGATGAAACCCGCCGCTTGGCTGCCTTAGTCATTGAGGCACAGAAGAAGCAGGTCAAAGCGCACTTTGATCAATTTGTCTCTCCACGTTCTTTTGTCGAAGGGGACCTCGTCCTCCTATATGACCAAGCGCACGATAAAATCGGGGCAAGAAAGTTCCAACCCATGTGGCATGGGCCCTACATAGTAAAATGAGTTTTGAAAAATGCGGCTTATGAGCTCATTGATTATGAAGGAGTTCCGTTGGCGCAGCCTAGAAATGGGCTGTACCTTAAGAAATACTACGCTTGAAACTATTTTTAGTGTGGTTTGTGTACATAGGTGTGTATATTCATTTGTGTGCATGTGTGGTGTGGTGTGCGATGTAAGCATCTTTCTGCTGATCGGGTCTTCCTGATTGTGTAGATGTCCATTACTCCATTTGTGGGTTTTGCGGATGGTGCCTCCCGCAGTATCAGGAATCTGTCTTCGGTAGCCTGGATAATCTATGATCCTGCTGGTGAATTGGTTAACCTGTAAGGTGTGTGTCTAGGTTCTACTACAAATAATATCGCGGAATATAGTGCTGTATTGGAATTATTAACCGAGGCTGTGGACCTCGGCATTCGTGAATTACTTGTGTATCTAGACTCACAACTTGTAGTATTACAACTTAACGGGCATTATTCAGTAAGAAATCCATCCATTTTACGTATGTATCTGCGTATTCATCTGCTGGAAAGAAATTTTTACTATATTACATATCAACACATACCCAGACATATGAACACATTAACGGATGCAGTGGCTAATTTGGTTCTAGATAGACATTTGCGCAATTTATAAACCAAAACATCATCACATGTAAAAAGATCCATCCAGAAATAGGTATGTATATATATATGTGTCGAAATGTTTACATATTGTGCATCACATAAAATCAAAAAATATACATGTTCATCTTAATACATCCGGAGACGACATATCTCTCAAAAATATGCATGAAAGAAGCCCTAGGTGACTAATCCGCATGGTGCTCATGGTAACATGCTACCGTGTGCACTAAGCGCCTCAAAAGTCGGTGGAGGCAACCAGGCACTCCCACCGTATGTCTCTGATACGCCATCGGGGCATCTGCCAGCCAGGCGTAGTCTGGAATCCCCCAGGCGATCCCCTCAAGGTTCTGGACCAACTCTCCTCCCTCGGCACCCTCCGCCTGAGGGTCAGCTGTGGGCTGAGTTCTCTGTGCAATAGGAGACATACTGGAAGGTCTCTCTGGGCCAACATCTGCATACATATAAAATTGTTGTTAGAACGGACATGTATTACCAAAAGAAAATCATAAAACATAAAATCAAAACAGAAGGGTCATACCCAACTCCTCGTCCCATTCATCCCCCTCTGGAAGTGGGAGATCTGGGTCTCCAGTGAAATCGGTCCCGGCGTAGGGCCAGTCCTCGACCACGATCAACTAGCGTCGTAACCATCCAAAAAAATCTGGCCTCCAGGACATCTATTGGCCTCCTCCTACCCTGGGCATAAGTACTGCCCAGCGAGCCATCCTTGGCTCTCGTGGTATCGGCTCAGCAACAATGGCCCCTTGGCCTTGAAAGATAGGTAGTCGTTCCAGGATGAATGATACCAAAATGGAACCGTTGCCAAACTGTTTCAGTTTGACTTGCTTGCATCTCGTGAGATGCCTCTTGATATTTGTTGTCACAGCAGTAGCCCAGTCGAACAATGTGGGGCTCATACACTCGGAGGCTAAGAGGAGTTGGGCCTTGGTCGCCTTGTGCGGTGTCTGTGACCCCGCAGCCCGCGTGATGGTGTGAAGCACTACCTTCAGTGCCAGATCGCGGACAGTGTGGATATCCACCTTCCCGCTGCCCGATCCCAATCGTGCCCCTGGGCACACTCTCATCATCACCTGCTCCATCTTTTCCCCAAACGGTCTGCTGCATGTCAAAATGGGCACTGGACCTCTGTGCGACAATCCAGTTATGAAATATACGTCTGAAACCTCAAGTTCCAGCACTTGGTCCCGGAGTCTAAAAACTCCTTCATTTTCGTCCCATATGCTGACTAAGTACTGTAGCAGCTCTGGCTGAGCTCGTAAACATGGTGTCAAGAAGAATTTATTAAGACCACAGTTCTTAAGTGCAGTCATGCAGGCTTCATTCTCCATAGCCAGTTCATCCTCTTCCCCGTGCTCCCTCTCCTTCCATTCGATAACCATTTTTGCCTTTATATCTGCATCAATACAAGCAAAAATATATTGTTAGGCCTCTGGAACATTTTAAAATCCACACAGATTGCTCAAATTTTCAAAACTTTGAACGAAAAATTGCGTTGCGCCATTGGCACGACTATTTTCCTAACAGTCGCGCCAGTTGGCACGACCTCTTTGTGGAAAAATATCCATTGGCGTGGGTCCGTGCCCGATACCCGCGCCAATGGAGTGAGCCCTAAAAACTCAAAATGGGTCGCCCAGAAGTCTAATGAACAATTAAAACTCATAAAAAATGGATTGAAATGGAGCTTAAGGGAACGCATTTTACCTGGAACAAACGCGGAGCTGAATGATGTCCCGAATCGGTCGCAATCGCTGTCAGAAAGTTTGCACACAAACGGACCACTGCTGCTCTCCAATGAGGTAAATAGTAAAAGTAATTTTGTTTTTACCATTTGAGACTATTTATAACTTTTTGAAATCTAATTAAGTTTTAAAAGTCATTTTTTACGGATACTTTGATATATTTTATCGGAAATGGATTTTACACTTGCCCTCATGTGCAGCAAATAGGTTTTATGCAACTTAAACGGTGATACGAGTTGTATTTTATATTTTTTCGGGACTCGGTAAATACACGAAAAAGTCATTTCGGAGTCATATTTCAGCTCTTTTCTGACTCTCTAAACATGAAAAGATTGTTGAGGCCCTTGTCGTTTTGATCTCGTTAAAGTGGCTACGAAACGACATCTACCTAGTATGCGTTTACCCCTTTTTTGGGCTGGGATAGATTATTTACAAAAAAGGAATACCCTATCTGATCGCGACTAAGAGGTTTTCTCGGATATTGTTTTCTACCTTTTCGGATCTGAGGAACTATTTATGAAAAGGGACCGTTGGAGTTTACTTTTCTACTGTCTTTTCAAACTCTCTAAACATGAAAAGACGTCGAGCTCTTCCTTTGTCAGACTCGTTAAACCCTGATGACATCAGATTCAGTCATAATGACGCTATTCGAGTCTCTCCTTCCTAGGGCTTGTTAAATGTACTAGGATGGGCTTATGAAACAAGCACATGGTATCCTCTTCAAGCTTGTGTAAAAATAAAGAGGTACTCGCCAGAAATGGTGGGGAAACTAGAACCAACATCATTGTCGTGTCGGCAGTATGTCGCTCTTGAACATGGCACTTGTATGCATTCGTGTCAGGTTGGGGATATCTCATCTCATTTTTCACTTGCCTCCGTGGGTTTGGGTGATCCCTGTTGACCTCTCATTTACTCTTTGCCTCGTCACCATGACCTCTGATCTGTTGATGTCAAATACTGCCAAACTCACTGTCGTGCCGCTGCATGTTCAAGAGAAGTTGACCTCTGTGAATATCCAACCTTCCTTTGATTCTCATTTGATCCTGATTCACAAAGACATTATGTTCCTCTGTCTCACATCGATGATGTGGGAAACACTATGGCCCACCTTCGATCAAGGTCACTTCCTGTCGACTCCGGCTCATTATCCAGGAAGTTTATCTAGAGACTCCCTTTCGGTGCCTTGGAGCCTGCATGCCTCAATGGCAGGTTCTTCGCATTTGACGTGAGGTTTTCATCATTGGCCTCCGATCGAGTGATTCTACGGGTGTTCGATGCCATCTCATTAATTCACATGCCGTAGATTGTACCTACAGTACCTTGAGGGCCATTGGCATTAATGGTGGTACCTCTCGCGTCTGTTAACAGCTTTCATCACTGGCTGGTACTCAGACGATGTTCTCGCATGTTCGACTTCAACTCACTTATTCGCATGCTTGAACTTGTACTTTGTTCGGGTCGAGATGGAGCGCAAGACCCTGGGTTTTGTCTGTTGGAATCCAGGCTGCAATTTTGTGAATTATTATGATTAGTTACATGATTCACTGACTGGATGGCTGCGACCATACCTGAGTCTATTCATTGATCCTCACTGGATGGCTACGTCCATGCCTTAGATCTAGATTATTACATACTCTGTTACAAATGGTTGCGCCCATACCACATAAATATCATGTACTTGAGATATCAGTAGTACTTCTCGAAGCAGTTTTTCCGACGACAGTGTTTTCAGTTGGACACATTCTCGTAAAGCATTTCACCCCTATCTCTCTTTCGGGCCTCATGCTTTAGGGGGCATCTGTTACACAGTAATTTGTCATCGTCCCTACAATTCCCCATCCTGCACAATTGGAGGGCTCATTCCGTGACCTATGAGTAGAGACAAGACTTGAAAACACTTTCATGACATCCCTGTAAACATGAGCTTTAATTGCCCTGAAGACAAATCCTTGCAAAAAACCCTAAAAACACCCCTTTTTGCATTAGCGCGGGCGTCCAGTTCATTACCCGTGCCAATGGGGGAAATCCTTCAAAGAGGGCGTGCCAATTGGCACTCTGTCTCAGAGTCGCACTCGCGCCAACCATTTTAAGGAGGGTTTTTAAAAAATAAATGGCGGAAGTTTCGTCCTAACCAATCCATCAACTAGTTCCTAATTTGAGTTGGGAGGTTTGGCTCTAGATTTCCATGTAGAGGAAGTGGTTTTCCACCTCTCATGGAAGCTTCCTTGAAGATAGGGCCAATCCCATGATTATAGGGATCCCAACTCCCCTTCCTCCATATATAAAAGCTTGCTCATCTCCTTTGCAAGCTAGTCTCCAAGTTCCCAAGAGCCTTATGTTGCAAGAGCCTTGATTCATTCCCTTAAGGCCAAATCCAAGCAAGGAGATTATTTCCAAGTGTCTAAAGAGAGAGGCTTGTCCCATCCCTGACAGGCTTTATCGAGACATGTTCTGCTGACAACCCGTCGAAGGAGAATTCAGCGTCGGAGCTATGGTTGTATTCTTCTTTTGATGAATTAATGATAAGCGACTACTGGTTATGGTTCCACTCTTGTTTTTTATTATGATCATGAGTTATGTCCTCTCCGACTGACATATAGTTGTATATATTGGATTTTATGCTTGTGTTTGTTTTGTTTCCTGCCTGTGCAGGTGTCCGATCACGGAGATCGTGAGGATCGTGATCTGCTAGAGCTAAGGAACGGGAGTGCTATTGTCTCTACAAGCGACAGCGTTGGATTCTAGGTAAGCCTTCATCGTAAGTCGGTTTATTTGAAATTAGGAACTTGCACTATAGCATGTTCGATTGTTGCTAGACCCGATCTAGGCTAGTAGGGATCGCCTCTGTCCGCAGAGGGGATTAACCTCTTCAACAGTCCGCAACGACCAACAACGCTTCATTGCTTTGACGGGTGAGAGGCATAGCCCGTAGCACCTCCACAGAACCATGCAGCCGAGATTCTGGCAGAGATGGAGCACATCCTTGAGAGGTTGACCATTGATATTCCTAAGACAGGAACTAATGATATCCCTCTTAGGCTCCAGAGGCATGTGATAGGTGTTCCAGGTCCATTCAGGAGATTTATGTGCAAGGTGGCGCGTTCTATATTTTATTACCATGATCATCATCAAGGATAATTTATGGTCGATTTAGATCAACATTTTTGTTTTTTGTATCAGTATCTATTAGATTGTAAGGTGTTTGAAACTATGATCACATACGATGTAATATTTTTTTAACACAAAATTATCTATCCTAATGATATTACTACTCTCGTTCTCTGAGTATCTTGTTTAACATGGATTGAATGTTGTTTTGATTTACTTTTTCAATGTTGCAAATGTCTATTTAAAACAGGATTAGTTGATGCATCAACCAATGTGTTTAAATTTCTTGAAATATGTTGATATTCAATCTATTCAAATTTTCGTTCCAATAGATGAACCTTCAAAAATAATCTTAACAACACTGGATTTCTAATTGCATAAACTTTGTTCAAATGTAATACAATGAGTTGTGAATCCAACCTAATGATCAAACGTCGAATACCAAATGTATTGGCATCTGATAATAACTCAATGACTGCACTATATTCTGCAATATGGTTCGTTGTTTGACCGAGGCATATCCTGTGAATAGAAACTAACTCATCGGTGGGTGAATAGATAACCCAATCCACAGAAGAGATATTATGTATACTATGATTGGCGCCATTAGCAAAACCAATGTATGTTTTAAGGGATTTCGACATCTGCAATATCAAGAGTAATCAAGATAGTAGTAACAGCAAAAACTAATCTAGGCACACTTTTCTAATCTAAGGCACGTTATTCTAAAAAGTAACTATTGTACAAGAAAGATCTTCACACGAAAGTCAAGCATAATATCCCTCAAGATAAAGACCATTTCTGGGTTTATCTAAAGAGACCCCGTCATAAACAATTAATTCATAGGCTCCTTTTACAAGAACATTCTTGACAATATAGGGACCATGCCACATCGGTTCGAATTTACGAATGCCTAGCTTGTCATTAGCTTGATCGTATACTAAAACTAGATCACCTTCTGAATGAATGTGGGGATAAACACTTTGATCATATTGATCTTTCACATGTTTCTTGTGAGCTTCAGCAACTAATGTAGCAATGTGCCAAGTCTCATCTAATTGTGCTAAGTATAGAAATTGTTTCTCCTTTTCATAGGTAGTTGGTAACAACTCAATGGCTAATTTGAGTGATGTTATTTCGCATTTAATGGGTAACATAGCTTCTAAACCATAGACAAGTTGAAAAGGAGTGAACCTTGTAGCAGTTTTTGCAAAGGTTTGGTATGCCCACAATGCCAAAAAAAGCATGGTATGACAAGATTTATGAGTCCCGACAATCCGTTTAAACATGGTGGTTAAAACCTTGGTGACAACCTCAACTTGACCATTAGCCTATGGGTAATACAGAGAAGAATTATCATGGCATAGACCAAGTTTATTAGAAATTTCAGTCATCATAATATTTCGAAAATGACTCCCATGGTCCGTAATAATATCTTGAGACACACCGAAACGAGAAATAACATGATAGAGCAGTTTTTCCATCAACCGCGAATGTAGGCATCGCCTCGGCCCATTTGGTAAAGTAATCTATAGTGATAATAATATACCCATGCCCCCCGGCCGAGTGAGAGTTACATGTAATGAAATCAATGCCCCATTTCACAAAAGGACCGAAAACAATGATTGGGTGAAGAGGAGCTGGAGGTGCACACATATTTCGATAAAAAAATTGGTAGTTGTGGCATTTTCAGATCACAATGATACAATATTTGAATAAATACAGCCAAAAATAACCAGTGCGCAATATATTTTTGGCTGTGGAAAACCCAGACATATGACCACCACATGCTCTAGAGTGGCAATCATTCAAAACCTTTTCAGCCTCTTCATGAGCTATACAACGTAGAAAAATAGAATCTGCACCATGACGATAAAGAGTGTCTCCAACAATATTGTGTTGTTTGGATTTATATTGGATTCTCCATCGATCTAAACATGAAAGCTCTGTGTGAAATTTTTGGGTTTGAAGACATATAATGATATCTCCATACTGTTGTCGACAGATATTGTCGCTCCTAGAGACAGCCTAGAGTTTCCATAGACCAGTGCCTAGGACATCTTATCATAGCAAGGAGTGTATCATATAACTTGGGTGTCAATCCAAAACTCTCCTGCTATCACTTGTAAAACAAGGAAATGGATTTAAATGGGACCAGAATTTACAGAAACTGCCACAGAGAAAGAAATGTTGCAGAGGCAAGATGCAAAGCTCCAATATAAAAGCATTAGACAATTAAGAGACAATTTACTGCAAAGAGGGCCGATTCAAGTAATATGCCACAGAAATAAAATGTCAGAAAGTGCATGGAGTGAAAGAAATACTAAAAAGATAATAGTTAACCTTGAGCTGATACCCAGATACACAACAGAACCATATATGGGCTTATCAATCTAAGAATCCATACATGACAATGGCGTTTTAAAAGCACCCTCACAAAGCAACTAATATAGTAGAAAATGTGGATGAAATGAACATGGAACAGTATATCATGCCTGAGCCTATTTAAAGTGCTTGACTAATTCAAGTATGGGCATCAACTAGGATGAATCCTTACCTAAAATCAGTGAGCCACTCGCATTCCAGTAACATGATACAAGAAGATATGTGAAATGAAAAGTTGTATTAAACACATAAGAAAGGGTTACATACTGTGAGGTATCAAAGACCAGAATCCTCTAAGATAGATATAACTCCTCCTCACTGAGACCCTACGGGCTCTGAACTTTTATACAGAAGTTTTACAAAATGTATACAAAAATTCCTTTCACTGCACAATTTTCTGATACAAGTCTGGAACCCTTACAATGTCTTTCTCCTGGGTTTTTATAGAGGAGGAAGGGGAAAAACCTAAAAGAAGAAGTCGGTGAACATTTAATTGACTCATTAAAACAAGAATGGTGAGAGAGTGCCCGCCCACACTGTTTGATGGCGCTAAACTGCTGTAGGTACTCTGCTGCTGCTCTATGGAGTAAATTCTTGGGAGAAAATATCTTCCAGAACGTGGTTCCATGATAGTATAAAATGGACATTCTGTACTTTCCTAAGAGAAATATCTGATGAAATAAAACCCGGAGGATATGATTTTCCTACACTTGTACCCTTTTCCTTCTGAATGCAGGATTGCTATTTAAAATCTTCAGCACCGGACGCTGAATTTCCTACTTTCTGACTAATACTCCTTTGCCGCGGCATCAGGATATTTATCTGCAAGGAGCCTGTGTTTTAATTGCTCTGGAGGGTTCGGTGAATCTTTACCCATGCTTCTTTAATGAAAACTATGTCACGGCAACTACCCAGAGCTCCCCTCTTTAATTTTTCTCATTAAGAATCATCCTTAGAGGTGATCTTGGCCTCTGTGATGGAGGCGATGAATTACGGCAGCTTCTCCTTATATACCTGCAAAACCCACGAACGCGTTAGAGAAGACCAGACACAGGTGCGAGGGATGTGACGGGATCCATGGACATGGTGGTGTAGACTTGTCGAAGTGGTGAAATGAGGCGGGGTCAAATGGAAATGATACTGTAGACATGGCGGATCGGTGGAATGATGTAGGTTGATGGAGGCTTTTAACGTGAAACATTATAATATAACCTATGAACAGAATGTAGGCATGATGGAGGAAAATGCGATGGACACGTGGGGTAAGTGACATGGGGTGGGGGGGGGGGGGGGGGGGGGTTTGGTCAATTGCCGATCATACAAATGATCTGGGCCTTACGATCACAGGACAAGATGAACGGTCCAAAAAGCATTGGGGAGTGATGGAATGGCGGGGCCGGGACGATTTATATGGGGACTAAACTCTACGCAGCTCCGAAGGATGATAGCCATTGGATGAAGACTCACAAATCTAACGGCTCACGCTAATTTCGTTGTGCGTCCGGGATCAAACGTTAATGCGCGAAATGGGGTGGTATTGGAATAGTGGCCTGGGACACGTGGCACATAACATGTGGAATCGGTGCGATTTGCGGAATACCGCCTGCCTTCGAATGGCGGTGCGAAATAAACAGGCCGGTTTTTTAGCAATGATTGAGGGCGTGGGGACCACCATAGCAAATAAAAATCCGAGCCATCGATTTATGGGTTAATCGAACGATCCTGAGAGCACGCGATAGATATATACGCTTAAGCGCCTTTGGGACTTAACCCTTGGTCCTGAGATATGGTTATGCGGACAGTAAGATCTAGGGGGCCACGGCTAAAGGGCTAGACCTATTATTTCTTCAGATATGCGCATTTGTGGCCTTTCTTATGCATTTCAAGGGGCGGGAAAGGTAACGGTAAGCGAAAAATGAATTTCCTCGTGCCCTGATAGGAAATTTGAAAGGTTCAAGCGGGGCTAATGGCCAAAATTTTTAATGGGGGCTGACATGGATAACATCGACTCCAACTGGGGACAGCGCGTTCATCCCTGAATGTGTCGAGAACTTGCAGGCCACCTGATCATCTTTCATGCGAACTCTGCTCTTCGACCTTCTGCATTTTACTCCATATTTTATCAGTACACTCATCAAACCAAAACTAAAACAAAACTTATATACAATATGGTACATCAGGCTTACTCTGCCTAAATCAAAATTGAAAATATGGCTTGAGAAATTGACCATTTACAGGGGAGTCAAGCAGATCACCCTGTAAGTTTTCCAACATAGAAGTATTATTGCTTCTCTGTTCTACTATTTTGAAAGGACCAAACCAGAGGGGATCAAATTTAGCATGCTTTCCTTTTTCAGCCCTCCGGACATCCCATCTGAGAACTAGGTCACCAGTCTGTAATCTTCTATCTTTGGCATGTCGATCAAAAATATTTTTCATTCTCTCCTGATATTCTGTTAATATCTGATTTACTTGACCTCGTGTTTCCTCCAATTCTATCAATTGATTGATTCTCCTGACCATATCATCATGCTCTTCCTGACTTTCTTGCATGAAACGTGCCACTGGAAAATCCAGCTGCACAGGAAACACTGCTGCTCGTCCATATACCAATTCATATGGATATTTTCCAGTTGCTCTCTTGCTGGTGATTCTATTAGCCCATAGCGCAAATTTTAATTGGGAATCCCAATTCTTCTGATTCTCATTTATATTTTTCTTCAAGGCCCTCACTAGAGTTTTATTAGAGGATTCTGCCAAGCCATTCCCCTGTGGATAGTAGGCTGTGGAATGATTTAGTGCAATATTATACTGCTAGTAGAAATCTACAAATTTTGCAGACTTGAAGGCCTGTGCATTATCAGTCACTATTCTACCAGGATAGCCAAACCTGGAAATGACGTTTTCTTCCATGAATTTTATAATGACAGTGTCAGTTTCATTCCTTACAGGTATGGCTTCCACCCATTTTGTAAAATAATATGTGGCTGTCAATATCCATTTATGCTGGCCACTTGATGGAGGATGTATCTCTCCTATAAAATCTAATCCCCATTGTTGAAATGGTTCATTTACATGAATAGGAACCAGGGGCAGAGCTGCTAACTTTTGTCTCTCAGCAAACGTTTGACACTTGTCACATGCTCGGACCCAGGTAAAAACGTCCCCAAATAGTCTAGGCCAGTAGAAACTAGCTTTCAAAATTTTATGAGTTGTGGTCCTCCAGCTGTAATGGCCTCCACAAATTCCCTCATGGAATTCTATCATTATATTCTCCACTTCATTCTCTGTGAGGCATAATAATAGTATGCCTGAAGGATCTCTCCAATATAAATGACCATTGACAACTATATACTTTTGTGACTTCAACCTTAATGCCCTATATTTTGATTTATCACAGCTGGGAGGACAGCTGAGTGTCAAAAGATATTCTACTATTTCTTTATACCACGGACTAGTGAGATACCTTATGTGTACTTTCTGAGTAGCCATTTCCAGTCCTTGCTACCCTTTTTCTTTCTCAAGCTCTTCATTTTCTACCTGGGACAAATTTATGCCAAGAGCTTGATAATTTGATTCAGATAAAATTTTGGCTAGTCCTTGCCCTTTAATCAGCTTAGTAGGCCTGACGTCCAAATCATATTCCTGTATCTTTGCAATCCACCTCCCTCTTTTTCCTTCACTATCTCCCTGAATGAGAATGTCTTTGATAGCTGCTGTAGGGACATATGCAGTAATGTGAGACTGTAAAACATACGTTCTAAAGGCTTTGAGGGACTTCACCAGGGCATATGCCTGCTTTTCTAATATATTGTATTTTAATTCTGCATCATGGAGCACTTGGCTAAAAAAGGCAATAGGCTACTCATATCCTTCTTCATTTTTCTGCAATAACACTCCAGCTATTGTATGAGGTGAAGCAAAAGAAAAGATCATAAATGGTTTGGTATAATCTGGTCCAGCTAGTACAGGGGCTTCAGCAAATGCAGCTTTAATTCTAGCAAATGCCTCTTGTGACTCTTGTGACCACTTCACTTCATTATTCTTTTTTAGCATATCTGTTATATGCCTAACTATCTCGGCATAGTTAGGGATGAATCTTCTCAGAAAATTTATGTGACCTAAAAATACCTACACTTCTTTTTTATTCCTAGGTAGAGGAATACCATTTATGACTTCAACTCTTTTAGGGTCTATTTTTACTCCATCTTTAGTTACAATGTGCCCTAAAAGCCTGCCTTCCTCTAATGCAAATAAAGACTTTTGTGGATTTAGAGAAAGACCATACCTTCTGCATTTTTCAAAGGTTCTTCGCAAATGTCCAATATGTTCAGCATCACCTTTTGAAAACACTGTAATATCATCAAGGTAGACCACCAGAAACTTATCCTGCTCTCCAACAAAAGCATTATCCATAGCCCTTTGAAACGTGGCTCCTGTGTTAATTAGCCCAAAAGGCATCTTAGCATACATGAATGTTCCCCACGGTGTAATGAAAGCAGTTTTCTTCTGATCCTCTGGGTGTACAGCCACTTGATTGTAATCAGAAAATCCATCCATCATTGACATTCTAGAAGCTCCAACTACTTTTTGCAAGATGTGATCCATCTTGGGCAGTGGATAATTATCTTTTAAAGATGCTCTATTTAAGTTTCTGAAGTCCACACATAGCTTTATTTCTCCATTTTTCTTTCGAACAGGAACAAGGTTTGCTACCCATTCAGAGTACCTCAATGGTACAATTATCTTGGCCTTTAATAGCTTTTTAATTTCTTTTTCAATGGAGGGGAGCAACAAAGGATTTATCCGTCTGAGCTTCTGCTTATAAGGTTTTGCATCTTCCTTCAGAGGAATTTTATGCTGCATTATGCTAATATCAAAAGTTTTAAGGTCCTAATAGGACCATGCAAACACATCTCTGTATGACTTAAATAATTTCAGGTATTTTTGCTTGTATTCTTCTGGGACCTTCTTAGATAATTTGACCATTTTGAGCTCGGCATCAGTGCCCAGATTTAGATCTTCCACCTAATCTTCTTCTATCATTTTATTAGACTACAAAGGAACATCATTCTTGTCAAATAATCTTTCTAGAGGCACCAGCCCTCTGGGGATGATATTTCCTTTCAGCTGCAGCACTTTACTGCCTGCTATTTTTTCTTCCCATTTGTTTTCTGAAACATTTTCAGCCTCCTCTTCTTCACAATCATCAATATCCATATTAGAAAACTCCCCAACTGTTTCCAAAAATCTCTTCATTTTTTCATCATCTTCAAAAACCTGCCAGTGCTTAATATTATCAGGGATTGATGGTCTATATCGTACCTCGATTTCATACCTCAAGAGAGGGTTCTGAGGAGGATGAAATGTGCTAGCAGCCACAGCAAGCGAATCTGCCATATTATTTTGCTCCCGTGGCATGAACTGTATATTAAAAGCCATGAAGAAATTTTCCACCATGTCCCAAACTTCATTTCTATAAGCTCTCAGCCGAGGATGCTTGGTTTGACATTGACTTCTAATCTGTCTAACCACCAGCTCTGAATCTCCCAGAGCTTTTAAACTTTGTATACCCATGCTCCTGGCTGTCTGAAGTCCCAACAATAGTGCTTCATATTCAGCCACATTATTAGTAGCCTCATATTCCAATTTAAAAGACAGTGGGATCCACTTGCCCGTAGGAGATATTAATCATACCCCAGCTCCATTGCCTTCTCTTGAATTTGCTCCATCAAAATTCAATGTCCAGATTCCTGCTTCATTATCTTCTGAGGACTGCTCAATCTTGAGTTGACAGAAGGAGGGTTCATGAGCATAATATTGCTCTTCTTGTAGCATTAGGCACGAGAAATCTCCTTCTTGACTATAGATTGGTGAGTTATCAGAGCTGTCAGCCTTAGTCACCATTTTAACAAATCTGGTTTCTCTGTACAATCTCCTCTCCTGGCCACCAAAGACTGGGATAGTGGCATATGTTAAGTCCAGCTTGAGTGACCCACCAATTTTTTTACCCCAGGACCTTGACAGCAGCATGCCAAAGCGAGCTGGGATGTCAGCCACCACGATGTCCATTACTACACTCTTTGCTGGAATTTGGGCCAAATTGACTACCAAATCCTTAATCATCCCTAGACATTTAACTCTTTTTGAATCAAATGAATATAGGTCTTTATATGGGCGTGTGATTTGTAATCCTAGTTGTTCCATGATTGACAAAGGCATAAGATTATGGGAAGCTCCAGAATCTAACATACAATTGTGTAAAAGCAGGTCATGGATCACTAGAGAAACATAAAAAGGAGGAGTAGAGGGGTCTATCTCCTCGACATGTGGGCCAAACACTACCATGGGTCTTTCTTCTTGAAGGTTTAAACTATCTGGAATAATCGGTGTTTCAGGAGGGAACATGAAAGAGGTAACTTGAGATTGGTATGCAGGTTGCTTCAAAAGCTCAGTCAAGGGGACTGGGATCTTGACTTTCTCAAGTTATTTTTGCAGGTTGAAAGCAGGAGGGGAATTTTCTATTACAACTTCTTTTGACTCTTTATTTTCAGCTGGGGGCTTTGATTCTTTGGACACATACTCAGCATTAGGAGGACTGAATATTTTTGAGGAAGAAGGAATTTGATCATTGGACTGCAAGGGTTTGTTTAGAGGACTCTTACCTTTATTAGTAGCTTTCTTCATTGCTGACTCCTTCTGAGGAGGCACTTCCTTCTGGGGCAACTCTTATTCATGTTCTTGAGTCCGAGTTCTCTTCCTGGAAGATATAAGATCATATTTTCTGTTGAAATGTGCTTGCATGAAATCATTAAACTGCTGACAATAATGATCAATCTCTGCTTCTTCTTATTCTTGAAAAGGGCATTCTATTTCATCATTATTTGAAAAGGAAAGATTTGAATCTTCTAGTTCATAGGCAACCTCTTCAGTAGAATCATCTGCTGGACCTTCCAGGTACAATGGGTGTGGTACCTAATCTTGTTGTTCTTTTGGATCTCTTGGCAATATCTGTAGGGGTGGTTTCCTGTACTGAGGATTGTATCCTCTGTTTGGAGCATTATAGAAATTCTTAGGGGCTGAATTTTTGGCCTCCAATTCAAGTTTGCCCAGTTTATTAGAAATATTCTTAATCATTTTTCTCATTTCCTCAATTCTGTCTACATTCTTGTTCTAACTGGAGGTAGAGACTTCCTCTTTGCCCCTTCTCCTAGTGTCCTATTCAGATTTTCCTTTCAATTTTCCAGTGGAGGAAAAATTTGCTTCCAACTCAAGATCATCTGACTCTGCATCATCTAAAGTGGCAGGTTTTCTTTCCCTCAGGAAGAAACCGAAATCTGAATCAAAGGCTGCTATGAAAACTACCTTAGCAGCAGTTTGGTGTGGCTTCATTTCACGAGGCAAACTCAGATACAACTTATTAAATCTTTTGATAAACTCTAACACACCTTCATTATGTTTCTTCTTCAGAGTATTGAATTCAGTAAGACACTGACCATGATCTTTCTTTTCCCCCCATTTTCTAAAAATAGTATTTTCCATATCATCCCAATTGGTTATGGAAAGGTTTCCCAATGTCTTGAACCATTTTCTGGCTTCACCATCCAGAGATTGCACAAATAATCTTAAGACCACATCCAAATTTTCTACATTAAAGTTTTCTGCAAAAGAGCAGAAGGTCTCAAGATGCTTCTGCGCATCAATCTCATTTTCCCCAGTGAATCTAAACAATATCTTCAAATAATCCAATGGCATGTCATTCAACACTTGGGGTAGGGCCAAGGGAGTGTATTTATTTAACAAAAATGATGGAACATTAGCCATTGGAGGAGGTGGGGGTTGCACAACAGTTTGATGAGAAAGTGAAGGAAGAGGAGGAGGTGGAAGTGGAGTATGAATAACAATAGGAATATACTGTACAGAAGACTGAGGTGTAGATGGAAACAATTCACGATTAACAGGGGCTACTTCTGTAAATTCCTTAACTTCTTCAGCCTCAGGGGTAGGATGAAAGTTCTCTTTGGTTCTGGCACTTCCCCTCAGTGGGCTATCTGAGTAATATTCAGGATTTTCGTCAGCGGAGTCAGGATTTTCTGCTGGGATCTCTTGAGAAGAAGAGGATGGATAATCTTCTAAGGAAAACTCAGGGATTTCAGCACAAGCTGATTTCTTCTCTTTCCAACTTCTTCTATGAATAATATTTTTTGGGTCAGACACAGAGGGTGTTTTTGACTTAGACGAATCTGACCTTAAATGTGGCTTACGAGGAGCCAGGACTACCAATAGATTTATCAAATAAAGAACAGTGGAGTCACCAAGGTGAGAGATATGCAACTCTTCAACTCTCTGTGCTCACCTGATTAGAGAGTGAATATGATTTGTCGAGGCCCAGGGAAATTGATTTTCTTGAATTCGTTCCCCAGCAACGGCGCCAGAAATATGTTGTCGACAGATATTGTCGCTCCTAGAGACAGCCTAGAGTTTCCATAGACCAGTGCCTAGGACATCTTATCATAGCAAGGAGTGTATCATATAACTTGGGTGTCAATCCAAAAATCTCCTGCTATCACTTGTAAAACAAGGAAATGGATTTAAACGGGACCAGAATTTACAGAAACTACCACTGAGAAAGAAATGTTGCAGAGGCAAGATGCAAAGCTCCAATATAAAAGCATCAGACAGTTAAGAGACAATTTACTGCAAAGAGGGCCGATTCAAGTAATATGCCACAGAAATCAAATGTCAGAAAGTGTATGGAGTGAAAGAAATACTAAGAAGATACTATTTAACCTTGAGCTGATACCCAGATACACAACAGAACCATATATGGGCTTATCAATCTAAGAATCCATACATGACAATGGCATTTTAAAAGCACCCTCACAAAGCAACTAATATAGCAGAAAATGTGGATGAAATGAACATGGAATAGTATATCATGCCTGAGCCTATTTAAAGCGCTTGACTAATCCAAGTATGGGCATCAACTAGGATGAATCCTTACCTAAAATTAGTGAGCCACTTGCATTGCAGTAACATGATACAAGAAGATATGTGAAATGAAAAGTTGTATTAAACACATAAGAAAGGGTTACATACTGTGAAATATCAAAGACCAGAATCCTCTAAGATAGATATAACTCCTCCTCACTAAGACCCTACAGGCTCTGAAATTTCATACAGAAGTTTTACAAAATGTATACAAAAATGCCTTTCACTGCACAATTTTCTGATACAAGTCTAGAACCCTTGCAATGTCTTTCTCCTGGGTTTTTATAGAGGAGGAAGGGGAAAAACCTAAAAGAAGAAGTCGGTGAACATTTAATTGACTCATTAAAACAATAATGGTGAGAGAGTGCCCACCCACACTGTTTGATGGCGCTAAACTGTTGTAGGTACTCTGTTGCTGCTCTATGGAGTAAATGCTTGGGAGAAAATATCTTCCGGAACGTGGTTCCATGATAGTATAAAATGGACATTTTGTACTTTCCTAAGAGAAATATCTGATGAAATAAAACCCGAAGGATATGATTTTCATGCACTTGTACCCTTTCCTTCTGAATGCAGGATTGCTATTTAAAATCTTCAGCACCGGATGCTGAATTTCCTGCTTTTTGACTAATACTCCTTTGCCGCAGCATCAGGATCTTTATCTACGAGGAACCTGTGTTTTAATTTCTCTAGAGGGTTCGGTGAATCTTTACCCGTGCTTCTTTAATGAAAACTATGTCACGGCAACTACCCAGAGCTCCCCTCTTTAATTTTGCTCATTAAGAATTGTCCTTAGAGGTGATCTTGGCCTCTG
The DNA here is from genome assembly GCA_034641835.2 of Pinus albicaulis. NCBI lineage: Eukaryota > Viridiplantae > Streptophyta > Pinopsida > Pinales > Pinaceae > Pinus > Pinus albicaulis. Next base: position 1,416,236,011 of record CM076572.1, on the reverse strand, counting down.
TGATGGAGGCGATGAATTACGGCAGCTTCTCCTTATATACCTGCAAAACCCACGAATGCATTAGAGAAGACCAGACACAGGTGCGAGGGACGTGACGGGATCCATGGACATGGTGGTGTAGACTTGTCGAAGTGGTGAAATGAGGCGGGGTCAAATGGAAATGATACTGCAGACATGGCCAATCGGTGGAATGATGTAGGTTGATGGAGGCTTTTAACGTGAAACATTATAATATAACCTATGAATGGAATGTAGGCATGATGGAGGAAAACACGATGGACACGTGGGGTAAGTGACATGGGGGGGGGCTTGGTCAAGTGCCGATCATACAAATGATCTGGGCCTTACGATCACAGGATGAGATGAACGGTCCAAAAAGCATTGGGGAGCGATGGAATGGCGGGCCCGGGACAATTTATATGGGGACTAAACTCTACGTAGCTCCAAAGGATGACAGTCGTTGGATGAAGACTCACAAATCTAACGGCTCATGCTAATTTCACTGCGCGTCCGGGATCGAACGTTAACACGCGAGATGGGGTGGTATTGGAACAGTGGCCTGGGACGCGTGGCGCATAACGTGTGGAATCGCTGCGATTTGCAGAATACCGCCTGCCTTCGAATGGCGGTGTGAAATAAACAGGCCGGTTTTTGAGCAGTGATTGCGGGCGTGGGGACCACCATAGCAAATAAAACTCTGAGCCATCGATTTATGGGTTAATTGAACGGTCCTGAGAGCGCGCGATAGATATATACGCTTAAGCGCCTTTGGGACTTAACCCTTGGTCCTGAGATATGGTTATGCGGATAGTAAGATATAGGGGGCCACGGCTAAAGGGCTGGACCTCTTATTTATTCAGATATGCGCATTTGTGGCCTTTATTATGCATTTCAAAGGGCGGGAAAGGTAACGGTAAGAGAAAAATGAATTTCCTCGTGCCCTGATAGGAAATTTGAAAGGTTCAAGCGAGGCTAATGGCCAAAAATTTTAATGGGGGCTGACATGGATAACACATACCATGGGTCTAAAGTACTGATGAGAAACAGAGATTCATCCGCGATTAGATTCTTTGCCACAGTTTCCGTCTCAATATTGGGAAAGTAACACATAAGCTCAACAAACACTAGTGATTTCTTTGACTTGGATTTCTTGAATTCCAAATAAAAATATTGTAGGATGACAATCCATTTGGAGTATTTTCCCCCGAGTAATTTTTTTTTCAAGATATACATCATCGGGTTGCAATTAGAGATCATTGTTGTTTTACGTAACAATATGTAGTGACAAAATCGTTGGATAGCTTGAACTGCTGCCAAGGCCAATTTCTCCACATGTGAATATTTGATTTCCATCAGGTTGAGATTCTGACTTAGGTAATAGATCACATGTTCATTGTGATAGTCATCCTCTTGAACCAAGACCATTCCAATTGTGGAATCAGAGGCAGCTAAGTATAAAAAGCAATCTTGGTGGTAATTGGGTGGATGCAATAACGGTGCATGGTTCAACACATTTTTTAGTGCATCAAAATATTTATCAGCAATCTCATTCCAAATAAAAGGAACACTTTGTTTCAAAAACTGGGTAAAACCTTTTGTTAACTCAACATAGTTCGAGATAAACCTACATAAAAAATTTTCTTTCCCTTGCAAACTCTAGAGTTGGTGAAGAGTGGAAGGAGGAGGTAAATTGATGATAGCATCGACCTTCGAAGGGTTGACACAAATTCCATCCTTCGAAACAATGAATCCAAGTAATCGTATTGATTGTACACAAAAAACACATTTGTGCGGATTTAAATGAATTTCGTAATGCCTACATCTCATGAAGATAGCTCGTAAGTGTGTAGGATGATATTCTATGTGTAAAGAATGAGCAGGTAAGTCGTCTAGATAAGGTTGTACAATATGTTTGATATCATGAAAAGCATAAGACATAGCTTTATGAAAAGTTGCACCAGCATTTTTTAGTCCAAAAGATCATTTGAAATAATAAAATGTACCCCAAGGACATATAAACATTGTTTTTGGTTGATAAGTAGGGAGTATGTTGATTTGATTATAGCCAGAAAAACCATCCATAAATGAGAATATTTCATTTCTGACACTCATCAATAATTTGGTCGATATAGGGTGTAGGACAGTTGTATTTTGGACACACCTTGTTAATGTCCTGATAATCGACACGTACTCTTATAGTCCCTTGTTTCTTCATAACAGGGGCTATGTTAGATACCCAATCTGTCAATGGAATTGGATAAATAAATCCTTATCATAATAGCTTCTCAACTTCATCTTTGATTACTGCAGCTTTCCGCAGATGTATTGGACGTAATATTTGTCTAATAGGCTTAGCATCTGGGTATGTCTTAATTTCATGAATTACAATCTTAGGATCAATTCCTGGAATCTCTTCGTAAGACCAGACAAAAATGTCTCGAAATTATTGAAATAGGGCTATGTGACTATTAATCTCTTCCATCGAACAAGAAGCACCTATATGAATGTTTTCAATAATTCCAGGTTTAACTGATATATCGATAGGAACTGTTGTAGAAATATTTCCCAAATTTGTCTCAGAATTCGAATATGTAATCGATGTGGGATTATGTGGTTCTTTGACATAATAAATTGTAAAAATAGACAAAAAATAATTATCATGCTTATCAAGATCAGGTAAAAATGAATATCTATGATGTAGATCATCCCAGGGTAATTCATCTGATGAAAAAATTTCCCGAATACTTTCATCAATGTTAAATACATGTTGAAAGGGATTTGAAAATGATGTCAAGGTTGAACTCGATAGAGAAGATGATTCTTCGTTGATCACATTCATTTGATTAGGAGTAGTTGAAGGTGTGTCAGAATACGATTGTACTGCTACGTACACCTTTTCAAAAGGACTCAAAGGCATCTCGCCATTGAAAGAGTCTAATTATGATTCTGAAGGCACTATCCATGTGTCATCAAATGGTATAGTGCTTGATGAGATCATATTGATGTTGGAAATTGTTCATGGTACGTTGGGTGGAGGTATAGCGAAAGTTCTCATGAGAGCGAAATCCTTCATTAATCCTACACCAACATCTTCGTATGGGATAACCGTTTTTTCGACATGCTGGATACTGTTCGTAGAAGTACGATCTCATGAAAAGTATGACAACTGATCGATTTTCACAATCTTTCCTTTATGATGAAACATGATTACCCGAAAGACTGATGAAACTACAACATTCATGGCATAAAACCAACTACGAACCAAAAGAAGGTTGTAATCAAGAGGGGCATCAATAAGTTCCACCTCTAGATTCACGCTTTTTCCTTCTACTTCGATAGGTAGAACCTGGAGTATTCCGTATGGATGAAATCCTCTTCGATCAAAGGCTTTAAGGATAGTAATTGATTGGTTTAGTGTTGGAGAAACAAGGGTTTTCCAACAGTTTAACGACATTATACACGTAGATTCCCCCTCATCAATTATAGTACAAGAAACTCGTCTCAATTTGACTAATACTGGAATCTGAAAAGCCATCTGATGAGGGAGTCTTGGTGCAAAATTTTTGAGGTCAAAGACCATGAGGTTTGAATCCTAAGGATCAATAGCTCTGATAGCTAATAATAGTAATTTCCTTTGTGCTGGACATTATTGTAGCACTTCTAAGGCCGACATTGTTGAAGGGGATATCACCAAATCCTCAACAATGTTGCAATTCTGAGCAGCTCTCGCATGTGGATTGAAAGCTGACTTTCAAAGTACACCTTTAGCAGGAGGTTTAATCACTAAATCTTGATTAAGTTTCTTGATTTGAATCATTTTGGAAACTGAAGGAGTTATGGTTGGTGTTTGACTAGAATTTCTATCTCTTTACCAGTTACAGGATTTTTAGTTCCATAGTCTGGAGATCGTGTCGCAACCATGACCTGAGACATCATTAGAATATCTTCCGATGAATTTGTAGAAGATCCTATCATTTTACTATATTGAGTGGGAAAATAATCCTTCAAGACAGCGGGTGTGGGTGAACCTTTCACAAACTTGGATACCTCGGACCGATGTGGAAACTCTTTAGTATAGTGATCCTCGTCACAGATAAGACAAGGATAACGAGGTTTCCTCTTTTCGTCAGCTGGTTCATTTTTTTCTTCTTTCTCTTTAGGAGATGTATTTTTTTTTTTTTTTATTCTTTCCTTTCTTCTTATTATCGTTTTTAGATTTATTCGTGGATGAATCTACAACATGAATGTCGACAAAAGTTCAAGGGAATAATCTCCTTTAGGTGAATCTAGTAAAGTTATTATGGGAGAAGTAGGTTTCGATGACTTCTTCTAATTCTTGTTAGCACTAATTGTACCAATTACACCATCTGCAGAATGGGAGCCATAAGGGGTTACAGTTATTTTACCTAGACGTGGCAAGTCAGGAATTTGTTCGTATAAAGTACCAGACTGTGTGTATACAAGGTTTAAGTACTGTGCTTGCACTATGACCTGTTCTTCTGTAACAACGCCTCCCTTAGCTACATCTTCAGTTATTTTTGGAAGTAATGATTTGATAAACCATTATGCCAAGATTTGATCCGGAATGAAAACTTTCACTAAACGTCGTATATGTCTCCATTCATGTATGTGAACTGAAATGTATGTAGACGTACTCTGTTTTAATGAAGTTATGAGTTCCATGTCGTTGTCGTAATGAACTGGAAATTGAAAGTGAGTAAAGAAGGTCATTTTTAATGCGTTGAAAATATTGAAAGAGCCACGTGGTAGTTCAATGTACCACTTTGCAGCTAAGCCTATCAATGTTCTTTGAAATAGTCTCAATCGAATGGAATCATCAATTAAAGAATTGGATGTGCACCAAAGATGATAAGTCATCACATGGTTTGAGGGGTCTTCTCCTGATTTTCCTTCAAACTTAGGTATGTGACTCAGAAAATTATTCGACATTGGCAGCCAAATAGAAGATAATAAATCAGATCATTTATATGGCACGAAAAATCTGGCAAGTCCAAAGTTGCAATGAATGGTAACTGACAGTTACGATCCTATTGAGAAAACTGATAACCTTGAGGAACAATACCAGTACCCGGAGGAGGATATCCAGGATATCCTGGAATCAAGGAAAATTTTAAGGATGGAGATTTATCTTAAAATTTAGAAACCTTGGCGAATCTTTGTAGTCCCCAATACGCAAATTGTAAAAAAATTTATGTTATTTTTGTAAAAATATTTAGTTTTCTAATAATTTTATATTAGTATATATAAAATTGTGGTGATGATAAGAGTGAGAGTTGAATGATGGGTGGCGAGTTGTGCATGGCTGAAACCCATAGGGTTTGCAGGTGAGCCCTGCCTCAGGCCTCGGTGGCAGGTGGATGCCTGATGTGACAGGCGTACCTACAATGTCAGAGTCCTGCACAGATCCGGCTCGCCCTGCTTGGGCCACGGGGAGGACGTCATAGGGTAGGAAGGCCGTTTAGTTTTTAACTAGCGGTATGATGAGGGTTAAGGTTTTTCACTTTGCTTTCTCCTCGCGACGGAGTTTGGTTTTTACTGAACAGCTGCGAGTTTCTAGCTATTGCAGTGTCGGGATTAGAGACCTTTTAAGCCACAACGATGGGTTTTGAGAAGGATTACGTAGAAATTGAGCCGACGCTAGAAGATTTTCTCACTGTTTGGGGCCATGAAATCTTTGCTCAGAACCTAGACTATTTTTTTCAGAAATCGGCTGTGAAAGTTTCCCTTTTTAGCAAGGAAGAAGGAACTGGTTTTCTCTCCAGTAGAGCTTCCCTGCTTGAAGAGTTGCACCATAAATCATTGGGAGGGGTTGGGAAGGTCATTAGTGTGGTAGGATTGGGCCGTGGTAGCATCCTTAATAGCGGAGAGGGAGGTGGTTCCCTGATTCACGATTTCAGAGCCAAAAATTCTTCTTTGGGGCCAGGTATTTTATTTTTTCCTACTCTTACTGGTGGTTTAGAAGATGTAGTGGCTAGATTTGGGTTATATGGTTAGAAAGGGCTTAAATTTTCTAGTGAGGCAAGTCTTTGAGGGCTAGACTCCTCTGGGGTTGTTGCTAGGAGTGAGGGTTTTGATAAGAGGAACCTAGTTGTGAGTCAGGGCTTGATTCCAAATCTTGCTCTCCCTGCTCATAACCTAGTAGCAGCGGGCTTGACTCCGACTCAGGAGGGCGCTTTGGATTGTCAGACCTAGGTTTTTTCTTTTGGGTCTGGGCATAAGAGCCCTAGGAGTAACGCTATACCAGTTGAAGGAGAGGGTCGGCCAGTGGAGTTTGAACCAGGTGTTGGACCGAATCTGATTCCCGGTCTGGTTGGAAGGGAAGCTTTGGTCAGGGATTTGGATAATAGGGCCACCAGAGACTCTGAAGTAAGGCGACAGGTGTCGCCTAAGGCTGAAGACGCAGATGCCCCGTTAGCTCAGGAGTTGGGGGGGGGGGGGAGAAGGATAGAAGGAGGCAGTGGGGAGAAAAAGAAAGAAGCATAAACCCATTAAGAAGATATAGGTTCGCCCTGGCTATGTTCTCGTAGTGGAAATTGGTGTAGAAAAAGTCATGGAAGCATCGGAGACTATTCTAGTAGGCAGAGTTCGCGGAAGAAAATATTCAGCTGACTATATTTTGGATTGGGTTCAGTCAGAATGGGGAAATGCTCCTGGGAAACCGGCGAAGATTAAAGTCTTGGACAGAGGTTGGTTTAGTTTGAGGTTCGATCATAAGGATCATGTGGATTGGGTGCTCAAAAGGAACTAGTGCTTTGGTAAGCGTCATATCCTCTTCCGCAGATGGACCCCTCTATTTGATGCCCAAACTGAAAAGATGGCAGAATCTCCTGTCTGGGTAAAATTGCTAGCGCTCCCCATGCAGTTCTGGACTGACTCTATTTTCATTTCTATTGGGAATACCCTGGGTAAATTTATGGAAGTTGACAGGTCTTTTCTTCAAACAAATGACCTTAGTGTGGCAAGGATACTTGTAAGTCTTAATCCCAAAGAGGGGTTGGCGGATGCGATGACCTTAAAATACAGGGATCTTGAATTTCTACAAACGCTGGACTATGAAAATTTGTCGTTTCGATGTCATAGATGCCACAAATATGGCCATTTGGCTAAGGAATGCCCACTGGGTCATCGACGCAGAAGAAGCCAGTATAAGGTTGCAAGAAAACCGGTAGTCACTCCCTTTTCAGAATCAACAAAGGGGGTTGAACAGAACCCATTGGAGGAGGTTTCTGGGGCTGCCTAGGAGTTTGTGGTTCTGCTCGACCAGGCTCTGAAGGCTGTTTCGGCTCCTATCTCTGAGAAGATGCCTACTCTTTCATCCTTTCTGGCTCCCTCAACTGTAGAGACAACAAGGGCTCCACATGCGGGTATGCTTTCCTCTTTTCCCTCGTCCCTTAGTTTTTCAGCTTCTGTATCTGATTTGGTCTCTTCTAATATTGGTCCCTCCAGGCAGATACAAATGGAGCTTTTAAACTTAACTTAAATCAATCTCCTGTTGACAGTTTGGTCGTATATGTTCCCTCCTCCTCTGTATCCTCTCCCCTTTACCCTGTTGATCCTTTGGTCCCTATCCCTCCTAAGGCGCCCCCTCCCCCTGGAGGCTCCTCCCTATAACCTGAGACCTTTGGTTAATCATTCTGGGAAAGGAAGTGTTTTTGGAGGTTTGGAGTTGAATCCTGTTCCTATCGGACCTAGGAAGCTGAGAGGTAGTAAATCTGATATCTCAAAGGCTCAACTAAAGGTGAAGCTAGATATAGCAGACGACAAGCATAAACTTTTGTCTGGGGTGCTTAGAGCAACAAAGCCACCCTCTAATGCTCTGAAATGATACTTGTTTCCTACAAATGTAGGGGGTTAGCTAGTTAGCCCAAAAAACTAGCTTTGAGGGAGCTGGTAAGAGTTTACAACCTGGATATTCTAATGCTCCAGGAGACCCTTGGCAAATGAGAGGAAGTGTAGGTCTTCTGTCAAAACTGTTCCCTGGTTGGCTCTTCCATGCTCTAGATGCCAATGGCCGTTCTGGGGGTGTGGTCACGGGGTATAAAATTGGGAATCTAAGAGAAATTTCGTCTTGGGGTTTTGAAAATTCATTGGCGGTGGAATTATATTCAAAGGAATTATGCTTCCCTCTCCTCCTCCTAAATGTGTATGAGCCCTGTCAAGAGAGGGAGCTTTTCTGGACACCTTTTTTTTTCTGAAATATTGTCTCTCCCACCCCAATCTAATCATAGGAGGGGATCTCAACTTCTCTCTGGGGGTCTCAGAATCTTGGGGAGCCTCTGCCTGAGTTGATCCTTTGACTGACTTATTTCTTTCCAATATTTCCTCCTCACACTTGGTAGATGCCTCTTTACTTAAGCCTCGGCCTACCTGGAGAAATAGAAGAGTAGGGGAGGATTGGGTGGGGAAGAAATTGGATCGATTTCTCCTAAGCGAAGATTTGGTGGATAAGTTGTCTATTTTCCGACATTGGGTGGGGGAGGGGGGTTTGTTTGATCACTTCCCTGTCCTGTTGGAGACAAAAGGTGCCCTCAAAAAACTAGGGCCTCCTTTTAAGTTCAACTCATCTTAGTTGAATGATGATTCTTTTATTGCTTTATTTCATGCTACATGGAGAAGGGATGGGCTTGAAAATGGAGAAGGGTTGAGCAGGAGCCAGATGTTCATGAACAATCTTAAACGATTGAAGGTTGCAACTAAGGATTGGATTATCCAAAAATCCTTGAAGGAAGAGGAAGAGATGAGGTACATTAATGCTGAATTAGACCTCCTAGAAGATCTTGAAGGAGAAGGCTACGCTACTCTCGAATCTCAGAGAATTCGAGAATTGGAAGCTGCAAGAAGGAAACTTCTCCAGGTAAAAGAGGAAAGTTGGCACTTAAAAAGTAGATCTATTTGGCTCCAAGTAGGGGACGAAAATACAAGGTTCTTTAAAAATTACGCTAAGGGAAGGAAAAACCTAAATACAATTTGGGAAATGCCAAAAGCCAATGGGGAAAAGGCTCAGTCTTTCGAAGACCTAGCCTTCCTTAGAGTGGCCAATTTCAAAGCCCTTTTCAGAGCCCTGGAAGAAGCTACAATTGCAGAAGTCATTCGGGTAGAACAATTCTTTCCTAGCTTCATTGATGAGGAGGGAAATGATAGTCTTATGGCTTCGGTCTCAAAAAAAGAAGTGGAAGCTATGAAGTCAATGCAGAAAGAAAAAAGTCCTGGGGCAGACGGTTGGATGGTTGAATTCTTTCTTCATTTCTTTGATTCACTTGGAGATGAGTTAGTTGCAGTTGTCGAAGAGTCTAGGGTTTCAGACTCTGTCTATCACCCCTTCAATGCTACCTTCATAGCCCTTATTCCTAAGTCGGACCACCCTTCTTCCTTTAATGATTTCCGTCCCATTTCGCTGTGTACTTTCTTATATAAGATTATTGCTAAAATCATTGCCTCCAGGTTGAAACCTTTTCTCTCAAAAAACATTTCTGCTGAATAGTTTGGCTTCTTGGATGGTAGGTAGATCCATGAAGCAGTGGGGGTTTCCCAAGAAGCCCTTCACAGCCTCAAGAAGAGCCGGAAAAAAGGAGCTATAGTTAAAATTGATCTCTCGAAGGCTTATGACAGGATCAGTTGGATGTATCTTAGGCTCCTTCTGATGCACCTTGGCTTCCGATTTGATTTTTTAAGATGGGTTATGGGGTGTGTCACTTCTACATCGATTGCAGTCCTCATCAACGGTGCAGCATCTGATTTTTTCAATCTGCAAAGAGGTTTGCGTCAAGGGTGCCCCCTCTCCCCCCTTTTGTTTCTACTGCCAGCGGAGGGCATTCAAGAGGCTAAGAGACAAGGGGAGCTCAAAGGGATCGAAGTAGTGCTCAATTTGTGGGTAACCCACCTCCTCTTCGTTGATGACATCCTTCTTTTCAATAACGGGAGTTTGGAAGATTGTCGGTGTTTAAAGAGGATCTTAGGACTTTTTCTGAAAGCCACTACGCTGAGTATAAATGAACAAAAATCTTCCATAACCACTGCGGGGCTCTCAAGGGTGGAAGTGGACAGAGTTAAAGAAGTCCTTCTCTTTGAAGCTAAACCCTTACAGGATTTGTTTAAGTATCTTGGATTCTTCCTAAAACCTGATAATTATCAGATTCAGGATTGGTCTTGGCTCCTTGCAAAAATCGAAAATAGGATGAAACATTGGAGCTTTAAATGCCTGTCGAGGGCAGGCAGGTTAGTTTTAATCAAAGTGGTGGTGATGGCAATTCTGGTTTATTGGGCCAGCCTCATTTGGGTGCCAAAAAGTATTTTGGGGAAGATCAACAAAATTTGCAGTAGATTCTTATGGACAGGCTCAAAATTGGAACACGTATCCCCCTGGGTTGCATGGGAAAAAATAGTCAGACCAAAATGTTGGGGTGGATGGGGTATAAAGGAATTGTTCCCCTTTTCAAGGTCCCTAGCTGCTAAATTAGCCTGGAGACTTATTACCTCGGAAAATCTCTGGACTTCAGTAACCATGAGGAAATATATTGACCCAATGCCAACTTTGGTTTGGCTTAGAATGCCTCAAAAATCGTCAAATAACTCTTCGGTGGTGTGGAAGGCTTTGGTGGCAGCTGTCAAAATCATTGAACAAGGTTTGGCCTGGAACGTTGGAGACGGGAGATTGGTTAGACTGGGCAGAGATCCTTGGGTGGGCTGCTTGGATTCTTTTGAGCTATCGAGAGACCTGATTGAGCATCTCAACAATAGGGGGTTGTTTTTCCTTAACCAAGTTATTGATGCTGAAAGTTCCACGATTTGGCAACAAGAATGGGTTTCCGGGAATGCTCTTTTCTTGGAAGGAAGATGGTATGAAGAATGGGAAAACTTTTGCGGTGGCTTACTGAACTCCCACATTCGAATTACTGATAAGACTGATGAGCTGAGGTGGGTGCACTCACAAACAGGTATCTACACTCCAAAATTGGTATGATTGGTTGATGACTCAGAATGGGTGGGAGGAACCAAGCTAGTGGTCCAAACCTCTGTGGAAGCTTAAAGGACCAGCAAAGACTAGATTGTTTTTTTGGTGTATCCTTAAGAATAAAGTCCCTACATGGGACTTCCTTCAGAAAAGAGGAAAAATTGGCCCAGGGTGGTGCATTTTGTGCAAAAACAGTGAGGAAACGGTGCAACATGTCTTTCTCTTTTGCCCTTTTACTATCAGTCTTTGGAACGAAATGCTAAGGTTGGCCAATATCCCTCAGAGGTGGGAAGGTAAGGTGCTCTTTGAAGCCTGGCAAAGATGGTGGCAGGAAGCTCCTAATGAAAAAGTCAGAAATTTTCCACTCTTGATTGCCTGGGGAACCTGGATCGCTAGGAATCACTTGATTTTCAAAGATACTCCCTTCCCTATTGGAAAACTGGCAGCTGAAGGGGTTGCCAATTTTTGAAAATATCCCTAATCAATCCATCACTCAACAAAATAGACCTATTCATAGGGAAGTGATTAGGGGAACTATACCTTAGGCATATTTTGATGGGGCCTCAGATTTAAATAGGAGATGTGGAGCTGGTCTGGTTATCTTTTTTCCATCCGGGAAAATCTTAAGAGCTTCCATTGGCCTTGGCACAGGAAAAAACAACTTTTCTAAACTTAAAGACTTACACCTTCTTCTTTGCTGGCTATCCTTCTGTAATGAGCGAGAGGCTCAAATTTTTGGTTACTCTTTGAATACAATAAAGTGGATCAATGGAACACAACAATGCAGAAACTACATTTTAATTCCTTTGCTTAATGAGATTATTCGTCTTAAAATATTTTTTACTAAGCTGTCTATTTTCCATATTTACAGGGAGCAGAACTCTGAAGCAGATCGCCTCTCTAAAGATGGCACTGAACATGCTTTGGGCGCATGGACAGTAGAAGAAGTTATGGATGGGGTGGCAAGGCCAATTTCTCCCCCAGTTTTTGCATAATGACAGGTATGACTCTGTCTTTTTTACATTCGTTTTTTTTCTATATATAACTGCATATGTTTTATCCAAAATATTTTATACCAAAATATTTGACGGGACTCAGTGTTGTTTTCCTTTCTAAGGAGGCCTGGGCTCTTGTCCATTTTTGAACTTTCATATGTCTCTAATATGGCAGGGAAGTGTTTACTACCTGGAAATGCTTTAAAATGAAAATTTATGATGATATTGTGCTTTTCTTTATTCTCTGTTTCGGCTGTTTCCCTTTTAAGGGAGCCAGGAGAATGGGAAATGACAGGAACCTATCTCTAGAGGCCATTTTTGGTGGGACTGTTTTGGTGAATGCCTGGAAAGTATTTACAAACAGTCGATCTTTGTTTTAAAGCAAGAAATGGAAATGCAATGCATATGCTATGTAACCTTTCTATGATAATAGATGGTTTGATTTTTTCTATGGAAAAAATATAAAATTGTGGCGATTTTTAGGGGGGAATAATTTTATACTACAAAATTTGGGAGAATCAATTTTTATAAAAAAATGGAAATTGGTGAATATTTTTTTTGGAAAAAGCATGGAAAATTAGCCCACCTACGAATATTAGCCCCTAAAACTTTCCCTGCCTGGAATAGCCAGTGCAGTTTGAATTGGAATACCTCCGGGATAACCAGGGTTAGCCATACCAAACTGAGGTTGAGTTGGTATCTGATATGTATAACTAGGGTATGGTTGACTTTGGTAGACTGGATTTTATCCTACGGGTCCATATTGAAACTACCCTTGATACGGTTGATTAAAAAACTGATGTGTATAAGGTTGGCTTGTTTGAATTGTAGCTGTAATAGGTTGTCCGGTAGAGGTTTGAAGAGTATACTGAACTGTAGGGCCAGTTTGATGAGCAGTGACTTGGGGTATTTCCTGCGATACATTTCATGTCGTTGTTTGAGGGGTTGTAGCAATAGGAACTTGGGAAACTCTAGGGATAGGTGTACTTGGTTGTTGGATAGAAGTTTGCACAGCATATTGGATGGGAGTTCTTGGTGTACTCAGACCAGCTTGCTGACTACTAGGTACAAATACCTAAGGTGCAATTTGAAGTTTAGGATGGACAAGTTGTTGGATTTGGGTATAACCAAATTGACCAGTTGGCTGACCGGGTTGATTATAAGGTACTTGCATAGTAGGTTGCAAATTCTGTTGGTTCAATGGTGGTGTTAGGTCTCTGTAATTTATTAGCAAGATTGGGAGAGTCCAATCACAGAGTTAACATCATTTCAACCAACTTTGGGATTCTAGGATCTAGCCCTACTGAATCCGGAGAGGGATCTCTCCAATATGTACAAAGATGGATATTGTCTTTGAAAAGCTTAAGGTAATGATATTAGGCTAGTTATGAAGGCCAAAGGTTTTGTTTTGTTTTGGATGGTTGAGCATGAAATGTTACTTGAGGGGAAAGTCCTAAGTGCAAAAAGTTTCAAAAGTGAGAAGTTGCAAGCAAATAGAACAGTTTTGGCAGATAGATAGATATAACGCTGGTTTTTAGTCCATTGGGCTATGGAGTCATATCCGGGCTTTAATTGAACAACAACATCAAGTGTGATCCAAGGGGAAAGTTATCTATACCACAAGATTATTGAGATTAAAATGATGAAATGGAAACATTAAAATGTTGGAGGGGTGGAAACTGATAATAATTTCTCAGAGGATTTATAGTCAGTCCAAACAAGAAAAGCCTTTTAAGTAACTGTTTTAAAACCAACCAAGGACAGGGATAACCATAGACTTCTTGGGCAAGTTCTTATTAAAGCAGCTTAATTGACAAACAATCCAGTAATCCACATAATTACCTTCAGAAAGTATGAAAACACATAAGACAAACAGAGTGTAACTTAAGATCAGATAAAGTACTTTTAAACCTAGTCTGCTTTCAATCAACACCAAGGGAAACTTTCAGAATCTGCCTTTGGAGAAAAGAATCTAGGAATCAGGGCGAACCATATCTTCTCTAGTCTAACTTTAATAGCAAATAATGGAAATAACATTCGAGAACAATGCTTGAGCAAACAGAAGGACGAGGGAACGCCAACATTCCTAACTGTTTAAACAGTATTGAATCATTCTTAAATAAACAAATCTGAAGAAAACATTAAGATAAATATTTCTCAGCCAGAGAAGGTTACTGCTATACAGAAAATCCTAACCATGTTTAAACTGTTCTTTACAGAGGGAAAATGAACAATATGGCATACATAGAAGGAAAACGATTAACAAAGAAAGAAGCACTTCACCAGTGATAAAGACCAGGATCCCAAGAAATAGCTTTTATATTGATGTCAAACCAGTTACAATCTTCAAGTCCAATGTTTCAGTTCAACAATCATCTTCACTATTCAACCTAACTACTCTAGCACAAACAGAGCTTCAAGGGCCAGTGAACACTATGTACAAATAGAAGTCTCGAGCTCAAGTGTATTTCAAAGTTCTGCAACCAACGATTTCTCATCTTCTTCTGAGGTATTTATAGAAGAATGAGGAGGTGATCTGAGAAAAGATCTCTCAGGATAATTAATACAGGTTCAAGACTTCGTGGCCTTTTGAGGGGCTCGATGAAGAAGTTCACAGGTGGAACATTGTATTAACTGTTTTACATTTATGAATTAAGCTCAGCAGGAGCTTTATTTGACTTTGAGGCTCTGTACGCTGTGTGGAGTAATTTCTTGGCTGTGCTGGAGGCGAATATCAGATTTTCTTCAATAACTTCGGCCTCTATTTGAATGCTTTGAGGCAACAGGTGGCTCGGTGGTAGCTGAGGAATCAGTTTGCCTCAGATGTTGCGGTGGAGGCTTTCTGTCTGATAAAACACTTTAGGTTTTCCTTTAAACTGTGTTTTAGATTGGGGATTAGGCTTTTGATAATTGTCTTAGTCGTAATCCCCATAAAAACTGTCTTCAATCTTCATCTGCTGTGCTCTGTCTTCAAAACTGATACTCTTTAACTATGTTTGAATTAAAACAGTGTCTTGTCGATGTGCAGACCCGCACTGGGCTTTACGGCATCAATACTCATAGAGTACTGACGAAACATGGAATAGAGCCCCGTGAATGGCTTCTCTGTAATGAAACGAGGGCATGAGAATCATCATTCCCAGCCCTTGGCATTTCTTCGTTATACAATGGAAAACCATTTAGAACACCTGCATCAAACACAAAACAATTAAGAATCCTGCGAAAAATAGGTTTAAACTGCTTCAGATGGCGGGGGAGGAGCGTAGCTGTCGGATAAAAATATCTAACGGTGGAGATCGGCGCAAAACAGGAAAATGAGAGCGGGGAGAAGAAATAAGGCGGGGTGGTTTTAAACCGTCCGATCTGGACACGTGGACGGTCCAGATCTAATCGGAGGATCTCAATCGGGGGTGGCAGGCAAGTGCATGCGATGTAAATTTCCAGTGCGATTAAGCGCTGGTCGTTGATCTGCAGATCAGATCGACGGCGGAAGGTGAATCGGAGGGTTTTCGAAACGGGGCAAGACTTGTGATCGGAGGGAATAAGGACCGTTGGATCTTCGGGAGGATGGACGGCTCAGATTGGATCGGGGATCGGCAATCGGGAGGGCAACAAAAACGCATGCGATTTGAAACTTGCGATTAGAAACTTGCGATTGAGCACTGCCCGTCCAATCCTTAGGGAGATGGACGGCCTAGATTTAATCTGAGGATCACGATCGGGGAGGGCAGAAAAGGGGATGCGATTGAAACGCAGCGATGCGATTAAGCGTTGTCCGTCCGATCATCAGGGAGATGGATGGCCCAGATTTAATCAGAGGATCACGATCAGGGAGGGCAGAAAAGGGGATGCGATTGAAACGCAGTGATGCGATTGAGCGCTGTCCGTCCGATCATCAGGGAGATGGACGGCCCAGATTTAATCGGAGGATCGCAATCGGGGAGGTCTCACAACAACATGCGATTGAAACTTTGCGATTGAGCCCTTTGCGATTGGGCGATAGCCATCGGATCGGGTCTAGATCGACGGTCCAGATCCTTTGATTTCTTGCACCGGCGGGACCCTTATGCTTTGTGAGAAACCCAAAAAATTTCGATAAACACCAAGGTTTTGAGTGGATCGGGTAGAAAATATATATATGATAGGCTAGCGCCCGATTGCGGGGCCATTGGGTATATGGAGTACCATGGGCCCAGGGCTTTATATAACTAGGGCTAATTGCAGTCGGAACATTCGGGCCCGGTCTTTCAATCAACCCATTTGTAATTTCTCTGATCGTGATTATGCGATTAGTCTTTTTGATCAACCCATTTTCATTTATCACGTGTTCTTAAGTTTTTAACTTAAAACTTCGGAAGGTGGGTTTTTGGGTTTACAAAGGAAAAAAATTGATCAGAGAGGTATTTTTCAATGGTTTAGCGCCCGATTGCGGGCCTATGGGTTAAATGAAATAATAATATGATCTGCGGTTTATGACAAAAGGGGTTGATCGCAGTCGGCATTTTTAAATGGCTCACAAACATGCACACTCGAATCTTTCTGATGCGATTAGCGTCGGAAAGCTTTTGCGTTTGGTTTCGATGCATGGGCATGTGGGGGGAAGTGGTTTAGGACTTAGCCCAAGGGGCTTAGGTCCATAGCAATAAAACTTTGTTTTTTATGAAAAATTTCAAGGTTTTAAATGGATTTGGGGGTTCCAAAATAGTTAAAAAGTGAGTTTTTAACTATGAAAGGGGAATTTTTCATAAATGGAAAGAAGAGGACTTATGAAAACAAGGTAGTTTTGATGGAGAAAAAGGGGAGCAGATGAAAGGTTTTGAGAAGACAGCAGTTTGTTATACGATATCAGCAGAATTTTCTGAGTATAAAATGGGACAGAAAATGAGGATTTGGGACAGAGGCATGAGGCCTTAAAGAGACTTCAAGAGCCAACAATTTTTAGTGATAAAATTTGTTCCTTGGAGGCTCAAAAAATATCTTAGCCACCTTTTGGTATAACAAAATATTATAGGTGGCTAACAGTGGCTCCACTTGGGGATGGTGCCTTCTTGAAGGCATCAAGAATTCAGACTTGATTTCTGGGAGGCTGATTAGTTGCCTCATCCATTGGGCTATCCTTCTGTGATTGAATGATCTTCTCTAAAAACATATTTGGCAGCCATGAAAACAATGGACCTTTATCAACAAGCTTGCTACCTACCCAATCCTATAGATCTAGCATTTTTTTCTTCATCAGAGTGCACTTGGATTGGCAAAATTTATTCACAACATTTTATTCTTTTGAAAGCAGGAAATCTAAACTATTTCTACTCCTTATTTCTCCCTAAACTCAGATTAAACAGTTGAGCTCAGATATTTCTCTACCTAGTCTACTGTCTGTTGGGATTAAACAGTCCAACAAACTTTCATTCTCTAAATTCTACAACAGAAATTTAAAAATAGTCAAGTCAAGATTGAGTTGTTTGACTTGCTATGATCTATGGCATAAGAACAAGCTACACATAGATTATTATTTGCAGAAAATTAAATCAAAATGGAAGGCTTAAGATCTGAAAGTTTCTCATTATGGCCTTCTTTCTTCCTTTCATAGCTATGATTTTTCTTTTTTTTTGTGAGCTATCTCTTCCTTGATATCTGATTCAGATTTTGGGCAAATTAGAACCAGTTTTTCTCTTTTATGACTCAGAAAAATAAAACATTTTTTGAGTCATCTCTCTTTTGAAACTTTGGTTCATATTTTGAACATGTTTGAACCTTTAATTTCTATCCTAATCTATCTACTGATAAGCCAAGATTAAATAGTTTGGCAAATCAAATTTACTACCCTATCAGCAGAAAATTTAAAACTATTTAGTCAAGATTAGGTTGTTTGACTAACTAGAAGTGTGTTTTGCAGGAGTGGCATTTGAGGTTGCACACTTTCAGATTTATTTCTCTTTTTGGCATGGGGCTGTGCCTTTCTTGTTTTTCATTTCTGCCCTCTTTTCTTTCTTTCTTTGTTTTTGTATTTTTTGATTTTTCATAACATTGAATGCAATGGTGGATGAAATATTCATAATGAAAAAAAGAAAAAAGAAGGCTTAAAAACATATCATGAATCAAGAGAAGTAATGCTTGAGCATCCCGCCATTGACAGGACCCCCAAACAAATCTGTTCCATCCAGCTCTTGTAAGAAGAATGCATTGTTTCCAGCAACTGAATGAATAGAGTAAGGGCCAAGCCATAGATTGTCAAATTTACCATGCTTTCCCTTGTCTTCTCTCTTTGAGTCCCACTTTAAAACTTTGTCCCCAATATTGAAATCGCTGGCCTTTGTTCTTCTGTCAAAAAGCTTCTTAATGCTGTCCTTTTTCTGCAATGTTTTGTTGTACACTTCCTCTCTGATTTGCTGAAGATGAATGGTCTGATTTATTCTTCTGATCATGTCATTATCTTCAGTCTGCAATTCTTGGATAAACTTCATAACTGGTACACCAAGGCTATTAGGAAAGATTGCATCTGTACCATACACAAGCTGAAAAGGTGACATACCAATGGATTTCTTCAAAGTTAATCTGTCAGCCCAAAGTGCATGGACTAGCTTTGTGTGCCAAGACTTTTTATTGTCCTCCAACAGTTTCTTGATTATGTTCACTAAGCTTTTATTGGAAGATTCTGCAAGTCCATTACCTTGAGGGTAATAGGCTGTGGAATGCCCTAGTGTTATCTCGTATTTATGACAGAAGTCAACCATTTTCTTTGATCCAAACGCTGCTGCATTATCTGTGATGATCTTGGTAGGACAGCCAAATCTGGAAAGGATATTGGTTTCTATGAACTTTATAATAACTGAATCATTGGCTTGCCTACAAGGAATGGCTTCTATCCACTTAGTGAAATATTCTGTGGCAGTAAGGATCCATCTATGCTAGGCAGAAGATGAGGGATGGATTTCACCTATGAAGTCAAGTCCCCACCGTTGAAATGGGGCTTCAACAGTGATTGGATGCAGAGGAAGGGATAAAAATTTTCTTTTGCCTTCGAATAGTTGGCATTTATGGCAAGTAGTGGTCATCTTGTGTACATCAGGAAAAAGAGTAGGCCAATAGAAACCAGCCCTCAAAATTTTGTTGGCTGTTGACTTCCAATATAAATGACCCCCACACTCTCCTTCATGAAATTCCTGCTTAACCTTCTCTGCATCAAACTCAGGCAAACATTTAAGCAATATACCACTAGCATTTTTCCAATAAAGACACCTATCTACAATGCAATAGTTTACTGCTTTTAGTTTTAAGAACCTTGCCTTTGTTTTCGATAAACCAAGAGGTGTATTTAAATTAAGCAAAACATAAACGATATCAGCATACCAAGGAGAATTCATAAAATGGTTTTCAATAATGGGAGTTGAGAATTATTTCTGGCTGTCCAAAGCATTAATCATATTAATATCAAGAACTTCAGAATTGGATTCAGCCATTAATCTAGCTAGACCTTGGCCTTTGATGAGTTTAGTGGGTTTTATCTCTAAATCATATTCGAGAATAACAGCAATCCACTTACCTCTCTTACCATCTGGGTCCTGTGTTAGAATGTCTTTAACAACCGAATTAGCGACAAAGGCAATGATGTGTGAGTGAAGGATGTATACTCTGAAGTCTTTCAATGCTTTAACCAAAGCAAAAGCTTGCTTTTCCATAATATTATACTTCAAAGGGGCATCCCTCAATGCCTTGCTAAAGAATGCAATAGGCTGCTCTTGTCCTTGTGGATTTTTCTGTAAAAGGACAGCAGCAATAGTATGTTCTCATGCAAATGAGAAGATATAAAAATCTTTTGAAAAATCAGGGCTTATGAGAACCGGTGTTTTGGTTAATGCTTGTTTCACCAGCTCAAAGGATGTCTTTGCTTCCAAGGTCCATTTTATCCCTTACTCCTTCTTCAACATGTTTGTGATATTTCTAAGGAGCTCTGCCAAGTTAGGGATGAACCTTCTCAAAAAGTTAATCTTTCCAATGAAAGACTGCAACTCTTTGATATTTCGAGGATGAGAGATTTGCAATATAGCCTCAATCCTCTTTGTATCTATCTTTATACCCTCTTTTGAAATAATGTGTCCAAGAATCTTACCTTCTTGGAGACCAAATAGTGTCTTCTTAGGGTTTAAAGATATTCCAAACCTTTTGCACTTCTCGAAAATTTTTCTCAAATGTTCTAAATGTTCTTCATCTATTTTTGAAAACACAGTGACATCATCTAGATAGATAATGATGAAGAAGCCCAATTCTTCCGAGAATGCTATGTCCATGGCTCTCTGAAAGGTTGCTCCAGCGTTCATTAGACCAAAAGGCATCTTCACATACATGAAAGTGCCCCATGGAGTAGTGGAAGCTGTCTTTAATTGATCAGCAGGGTGAACTAAAATCTGATTATACCCTGAATAGCCATCAAGCAACGAAATCCTTTTAGACCCCACCACCCTTTGTAAAATGTGATCCATTTTTGGTAAAGGGTAGTTATCCTTTAACGAAGCTTTGTTTAAGTCTCTAAAGTCTATACAAAGCTTGATTTCTCCAGTCTTCTTCCTAACGGACACCAGATTAGATACCCACTCAGAATATCTAATAGGGACAATAATGCCAGCATCATACATTTTCATGATCTCCTTCTGAACCAATGGCAACTGGACAGGGTTTATTCTGCGCAGTTTCCGTTTAAATGGTTTTTGGTTTTCTTTAAGAGGGATTTTGTGCTGTATTATTTCAGTGTCATAGGATTTGAGATCTTCGTAACTCCAAGCAAAAACATCAGAAAATTCTTTGAACATCTCTAAGTATTTGAGTTTAATGTGAGCTGGCAAAGTTTTGGACAGCTTGATCATTTTCGGTTTTTCCTCACTGCCTATATTGCACTCCTCTACTTCAGTCTCTACAGGTTCCAGTTTTGGTTTATTGGCCACATCGTTAAAATCGAACAACTCCTCTAAAGGCGTTAGACCACTCGACAAATTTTCATCTTTAGAATGCAGAGTTTGTAATTCTTCCGTTTCTGACTCTGCACTTAATTCTGTTTTGTTCCTAAGTTTGCTAGACAATAGGTTAATATTGGCAGGTTCAGGAGACGATTTTTCTTCACCAAGAAAGTTTTCTTCACTACAGTCTGTATCATAATCTGAATCTGAACTGTGGAGTTCGAACTCATTTCTGAATTGCATGAAGTCTTCTATTTGTTTGTCATTGTCAAACACTTGCCAATATTTTTCGTTATCAGGCACTGCCGGTCTAAATTTTATCGGATTTGTGTTGTCTCCAGTCTCATATGGCGTTAGACATGTCCTGGCCGCAAAAGCTAAATTGTGGGCCGCAATGTTCTTTTTCCTTGGGATGAAACTCAGGTTTGACTCCTCAAATGTTGTCAAAAGATCCATGACATCATTTCGATAGGCTCTAAGTCTGGGATGATTCGCATTATACTCCCCATTGACTTGCCTAATGATTAACTCAGAATCCCCGTACACATTAATTCTTCTAGCTCCTAATTTCTTCAAGAGATGCAAGCCTAAGAGAAGGGATTCATATTCCGCTATGTTGTTGGAACACTGAAAGTTTAATTTGCATGAGATGCATTCTGTGTGGTTGTTTTTAGTGTTAGTGATCCAAACCCCTGCACCAACATTATTTCTAGTGCATGACCCATCAAAATACATACTCCATAAAGGACTGTCTTCGGTTTCGTCTGTTTGGCGATTGTCCTTTTTAACTATGGTGCCTTCTAACTGTTCATGATTAGCAGCACCCAATTGAATTTGTTTTGACTCCTCAAATTCTTCAATAGATTGAGGGATGATGCCAGAAATGTTAGGGGTATTTTATGGGTTGTTAAGTCCTAAAAACAATGGACTCATAACCGGTAAATCAAGACCTATGCTTTGTTTACTAATGTTTTCACATGTGGCAAACTGTTTGGACCCTTCTGCGTTATTATACTCTTCTTCCCTGTCGGCCTTTAATTCTGTTAAAGTGACTTGCTCACTAGGAGTTTCATTGTTAAACATGATAAAAGAATCAAGGCCTGTATTGACAGAATATATAGGAGAGTTTCGTGGTCTGTCTTGACTTGTAACCGTGTATTGCATATGAGACTCCCTGTAAAGTCTTCTGGTCTGATTGAAAATCGGGATGGTCGCATATGTCATGTCCATCTGCATAGTCCCCTGTAACTTAGCTCCCCAAGATCTTGATAATAGCATTCCATACTTTGGGGGGACATCAGCCACAACAATGTCCATGAGTAAACATTTGGTTGGAATCTGGGCTAGGTTAACACAGAGGTCTTTGATCAATCCTAGACATTTTACTCTATTTGAGTCAAAGGAGTATAGGTCTTTGTAGGGTCTGGTAATTTCTAAACCAAGGCTCTCCATCACAGCTTTAGGCATTAAATTATGAGAAGCCCTGAAATCATGCATAGCATTGTGTAGAATTTTTTCATGAATGTTCAAACTCACATAAAAGGGAGGAACTGGTCCTTCTTGAAACTTCCCTTCAATCTTAGGGCCAAAAATTAACTCTGGTAGGTCGTCACTAAGATTAACTGTATCTCCATTTTCCTCTATATTTAAAGCCTTCAAAATTTGGTTCCTATATACATGTTGGGCAGCTAACTCAGTTAATGGAACAAAGATTTTGATCTTTAAGATTTCCTGTTCCAGGCTAAAAGGAGTTTGATTCTTTGAAGCACTTGTTTCAACCTTATTAGCTGTCACTCTATCAACAATTACAGCTTGCTGATTTGTTTTATTTGACACAACTGTTGTAGAAGGAGTACTAGCTGAAGTGTTAGTACTGCTGATGTCTTCACTCTGTTTTTCAGAATTTTGAGTGTTTTTCTCCTTATCCTTATCAGAATTAACAACCACTGTTTTGTCTTTTTGTTTGGCTGCTTTGGGTTTAGCTGTGGTGCTGCTTTGAGAGGATTTGTCAGAGGTTTTGGTGTTGGGGGCTTGTTGACTGGTCTTGCTTCTAAGGTCATATTCTCTTTGAGGTTCTATGACGACATTTTCCATGTCTTGATAATCATTTTCATTACCATTTCTTTTGTCATCATAAGGAGTGTAAAGACCTTTTTTTCTATCATAATGAACTTCCAAGTCATCATCTTCTTCCCCAAACATGTTGATATCCTCTTCCTCTGTTATGTCTTCTGTTTCTTCAACCTCACTTACATAGTTTTGATGAAAGGGAGGGGTGATCTGTTGATCATCTTCCCTAGGTCTGTTTGGGGATTGGTTCCTTCTAACATTCTGATTCTGGTTTCTATTTTGAGGAGCAGTTTGATTTTGATTTGCTTGTGCTCTCTTAATTATGCTCATCTCTTTCATCATTTCTTCCATCATTCTCTCCATTTTTGAGTTGGAAGTAGGAGGTGTGGATTCCTCTCTAAAAGATACTCTCTTCTCGCTCTTCATTCTTGCTCTTTTCTCCATCAAGTTCACTTCCACAGAAAGAGCACCCCTTTGCATGTCTTCAAGAGTTGCAAAATCTCTCTCTCTTAGTGAATAGGTCATGTCTGGAATAAACCCTTCAGGAAATTTGTTTAAAGCTGAGCCCTGAGGAGGTTTTAGTTTAGGGGAAAGTGCATTATAGATGCTGTTAAATCTGGTACAATAAGATTGTACACTTTCCCCAGGGTTCCTATGGAGATTGTTATAGTCAGCAAGGACTTGGAGAGGATTCTTTCTCACTTCCCATTTGTTTAAGAATGTTTGATGGAAGGTTTGGAGATCGTTAATACTATGGGGGGTTAAACCTTTAAACCATTTTCTTACTTCTCCCCCCAAACTTTGAGCAAATAGTCTCAACTTGACAGAATCATCATCAATTTCGTTTCTGTCAAAGTAGTCATTCATCTTGTCCACATGTTGAGATGTTGTTATAGTATTGCTAGTATCATACAATGGAATTTTGGACTGATAGTCCTGTGGAAGATTGGCTAATGGTACAGGAAGGACTAAGGGAGCATACCATGCTGCCATGATAGGTGGTGGAGGTGGATTTACGTAAGGGAAAGTGGGCTGAGGTGAAGTGGTTTGAACAGTGGATGTAGGGTGAGTAGAAGTGGATGGACCAGGAGTAGACTGTTGAGATGATCTTGGATGAGAGACACCTAAATTGTGAAGGAAATGTAAATCAGGAGGTGTTGTTTCCCTGCTACCTGGATGTTCACTTGTTTCAGGAGATGAAAGTGAAGATTCAGAGTCTAACTGGATTATATCATCAAATGACCTAGTCCTAAATGGGTTCACTAAGTCGGTTTGTGATTGTTGCAGAGCTGAAAGATTTTCATGGACTGAATTAGCTCTCAAGGGTGATCTGAAAACAGTTAATAATTTAACCTTAGGAGACTTCCAAAGGATACTTTCTGGATTATCAACTATCTCAGGTGGGTTAGGGTCTGGATGGGCTCTAGTGTGAATCTTTTTAGAAGCCACTATGCTATGTTGTTTAGACCCAAAACAAGAAAAGTTCAACCAAATATGACTATCTTCGAGAGGTTAAATAATCTGTTTTTACAATTTTAATCCTACAGTCCTCTAACTGAAATTGAATGATACTATAATGATAAGGGTTCTTCTCAGTGGAGTCTTAAGGTTTGTTCAAGGATTGTGGAGTCGCCAAGTGGAAATTTTTAGCTCCTTTCAGAGGTAAAAGGTCTTATGGTCCACCACCATGTTTATTTAATTCCAATCTGAAATATTTAAAGGTTTTTCTAAATCATTTTTCAGTTTTGTGGTTGTTAAGAATATCCTAACTTTGTTTCAAAACTTAGCTAAGGTTGCGAGACAAAGGCAGTCTACTCTTATGGCTAAGCCAGCTGATTTTTCAAGGTTAGATGAAGTCTTAAGAGAAACCTAGGGTTTGCCTAGTTTGTCACTGATTCAAACAAGTTTCATCATAATTACCTATGTTAGGTAGTGCTTGAAAAGGCTACTTTTTACTCTGGTTAATAAAGCAAATGCTCTATGAATCAAATCTCTGACGTCGTATGATTATCTTTAAATGAAAATGATTCTGGGTTCGATAGTCCCCAATGGAGTCCCCAGAAATGTTAGGTCTCTGTAATTTATTAGCAATATTGGGAGAGTCCAATCACAGAGTTAACATCATTTCAACCAACTTTGGGATTCTAGGATCTAGCCCTCCTGAATCCGGAGAGGGATCTCTCCAATATGTGCAAAGATGGATATTGTCTTTGAAAAGTTTAAGGTAATGATATTAGGCTAGTTATGAAGGCCAAGGGTTTTGTTTTGTTTTGGATGGTTGAGCATGAAATGTTACTTGAGGGGAAAGTCCTAAGTGCAAAAAGTTTCAAAAGTGAGAAGTTGCAAGCAAATAGAACAGCTTTGGCAGATAGATAGATATAACGCTGGTTTTTAGTCCATTGGGCTATGGAGTCATATTTGGGCTTTAATTTAACAACAACATCAAGTGTGATCCAAGGGGCAAGTCATCTATACCACAAGATTATTGAGATTAAAATGATGAAATGGAAACATTAAAATGTTGGAGGGGTGGAAACTGATAATAATTTCTCAGAGGATTTATAGTCAGTCCAAACAATAAAAGCCTCTTAAGTAGTTTTAAAACCAACCAAGGACAAGGCTAACCATAGATTTCTTGGGCAAGTTCTTATTAAAGCAGCTTAATTGACAAACAATCCAGTAATCCACATAATTACCTTCAGAAAGTATGAAAACACATAAGAAAAACAGAGTGTAACTTAAGATCAGATAAAGTACTTTTAAACCTAGTCTTCTTTCAGTGAACACCAAGGGAAACTTTTAGAATCTGCCTTTGGAGAAAAGAATCTAGGAATCAGGGCAAACCATATCTTCTCTAGTCTAACTTTAATAGCAAATAATGGAAATAACATTTGAGAACAATGTTTGAGCAAACAAAAGGACAAGGGAACGCCAACATTCCTAACTGTTTAAAATGTATTGAATCATTCCTATATAAACAAATCTGAAGAAAACATTAAGATAAATATTTCTCAGCCAGAGAAGGTTACTGCTATACAGAAAATCCTAACCCTGTTTAAACTGTTCTTTACAGAGGAATATGAACAATATGGCATACATAGAAGGAAAACAATTTAACAAAGAAAGAAGCACTTCACCGGTGATATAGACTAGGATCCCAAGAAACAGCTTTTATATTGATGTCAAACCAGTTACAATCTTTAGGTCCAATGTTTCAGTTTAGCAATCATCTTCACTATTCAACCTAGCTATTCTAGCATAAACAGAGCTTCAAGGGCCAACGACCACTATGTACAAATAGAAGTCTCCAGCTCAAGTGTATTTCAAAGTTCTGCAACAAACAAATTCTCATCTTCTACTGAGGTATTTATAGAATAATGAGGAGGTGAGACCTAACAAAATATCTCTCGAAGCAATTAATACAGATTCAAGACTTCTTGGCCTTTTGAGGGGCTCGATGAAGAAGTTCACAGGTGGAACACTGTATTAACTGTTTTACATTTATGAATTAAGCTCAGCAGGAGCTTTATTTGACTTTGAGGCTCTGTACGCTGTGTGGAGTAATTTCTTGGCTGTGCTGGAGGCGAATATCAGATTTTCTTCAATAACTTCGGCCTCTATTTGAATGCTTTGAGGCAACAGGTGGCTCGGTGGTAGCTGAGGAATCAATTTGCCTCAGATGTGGCGGTGGAGGCTTTCCGTCTGATAAAACACTTTAGGTTTTCCTTTAAACTGTTTTTAGATTGGGGATTAGGCTTTTGATAACTGTCTTAGCCGTAATCCCCATAAAAATTGTCTTCAATCTTCATCTGCTGTGCTTCTGTCTTCAAACTTATACTCTTTAACTGTGTTTGAATTAAAACAATGTCTTGTCGATGTGCAGACCTGCACTGGGCTTTACGGCATCAATACTCATAGAGTACTGACGAAACATGGAATAGAGCCCCGTGAATGGCTTCTCTGTAATGAAACGAGGGCATGAGAATCGTCATTCCCAGCCCTTGGCATTTCTTCGTTTATACAATGGAAAACCATTTAGAACACCTGCATCAAACACAAAACAATTAAGAAATCCTACGGAAAAAGGTTTAAACTGCTTCAGATGGCGGGGGAGGAGTGTAGCCGTCAGATAAAAACATCCAACGGTGGAGATCGGCGCAAAACAGAAAAATGAGAGCGGGGAGAAGAAATAAGGCGGGGTGGTTTTGGACCGTCCGATCTGGACACGTGGATGGTCCAGATCTAATCGGAGGATCTCAATCGGGGGTGGCAGGCAAGTGCATGCGATGTAAATTTCCAGTGCGATTAAGCGCTGGTCGTTGATCTGCAGATCAGATCAACGGTGGAAGGTGAATCAGAGGGTTTTCGAAACGGGGCAAGACTTGTGATCGGAGGGAATAAGGACCGTTGGATCTTCGGGAGGATGGACGGCTCAGATTGGATCGGGGATCGGCAATCGGGAGGGCAACAAAAACGCATGCGATTTGAAACTTGCGATTAGAAACTTGCGATTGAGCGCTGCCCGTCCGATCCTCAGGGAGATGGACGGCCCAGATTTAATCGGAGGATCATGATCGGGGAGGGCAGAAAAGGGGATGCGATTGAAACGTAGCGATGTGATTGAGCGCTATCCGTCTGATCATCAGGGAGATGGACGACCCAGATTTAATCGGAGGATCACGATCGGGGAGGGCAGAAAAGGGGATGCGATTGAAACGCAGCGATGCGATTGAGCGCTGTCTGTCCGATCATCAGGGAGATGGATGGCCCAGATTTAATTGGAGGATCGCAATCGGGGAGGTCACACAACAACATGTGATTGAAACTTTGCGATTGAGCCCTTTGCGATTGGGCGATAGCCATCAGATCAGGTCTAGATCGACGGTCCAGATCCTTTGATTTCTTGCACCGGCGGGACCCTTATACTTCGCAAGAAACCCAAAAAATTTCGATAAACACCAAGGTTTTGAGTGGATCGGGCAGAAAATATATATGATAGGCTGGCGCCCGATTGCGGGGCCACTGGTTGTATGGAGTACCATGGGCCCGGGGCTTTATATAACTAGGGCTAATCGCAATCGGAACATTCGGGCCCGGTCTTTCAATCAACCCATTTGTAATTTCTCCGATCGCGATTGCGCAATTGGTCTTTTTGATCAACCCATTTTCATTTATCACGTGTTCTTAAGTTTTTAACTTAAAACTTCGGAAAGTGGGTTTTTGGGTTTACAAAGGAAAAAATTGATCAGAGAGGGATTTTTCAATGGTTTAGCGCCCGATTGCGGGCCTATGGGTTTAAACGAAATAACAATATGATCTGCGGTTTATGACAAAGGGGCTGATCGCAATCAGCATTTTGAAATGGCTCACAAACATGCACACTTGAATCTTTCCGATGCGATTAGCGCCGAAAAGCTTTGGCATTTGGTTTCGACGCATGGGCATGTGGGGGGAAGTGGTTTAGGACTTAGCCCAAGGGGCTTAGGTCCATAGCAATAAAACTTTGTTTTTTATGAAAAAATTCAAGGTTTTAAATGGATTTGAGGGTTTCGGCACAGCTCAAAAAGAAGTTTTAAACCATGTCAGGAAGATTTTCACGGATGGAGGGAGAAACTTATGAAAAGTAAAGGAATAATATGGAGAAAAAAGGGGAAGAAAATGATGGTTTCTTCAACAGTTTGTTATATGAAATCAACAGAATTTTCTGAGTTGTAAAATGGGACAGCAAATGAGGATTTGGGACAGAGGCATGAGGCCTTAAAGAGACTTCAAGAGCCAACAATTTTTAGTGATAAAATTTGTTCCTTGGAGGCTCAAAAAAGATCTTAGCCACCTTTTGGTATAACAAAATATTATAGGTGGCTAACAGGTGGGTTCTACACTGTGTTAACTCTAGGATAAGTAGCTCCCATTAAAGGTTGTGGTGCATAAGGTTGGCCATAACAAGGTTGAGTTATTGGAACATAAGTTTTATAATTTGCCGAATAAATTCTAGTAAAAGGTTGACCTCCTTGAAAGGATTGTTGCTCTTGAAAAACTGTTGCCCCAAAGGAGGCTATTGTCCTTGAATATGCTGTGACTCTGGCATAGGGTACTGCCCTTGAAGAGGTTGTGGCCCTAGGATAGAGTATTTGATACCAAAAATGGTGTGCTGGCGTTAAGGAGAGCTGGTCTCTCTTCTTCCCGTATTTTCTTTCACCAAATGAGTCTTCTCAATTTTCATATTTTAATTTCATTTATCAATTTCATGGAAATTGATTAATAAAATACCATATTCTAATGTTATACGACCTCTCAAATAATATGACCATTGGTTCTTTTACATAAAGCACTCGCAATTGTATTTCACTTTAAAAGCGCTTAACTATAGCTTAACCCCTTTTGAACAAATATGTAAGCCTTAACTTAAGGTAATAAAATGCATTATCTCCCGACTTAAGTACTTGTGATATTAAAAAATGGTTCGACTCCTTTGAACAAATACTCAAACTCTTATTATAGTAACAACTATTGGTATGGTTATTCAACTCTGCGTTAATACTTTTCCTCAGGCCCACCTTCCATATTCAATTTTTTATATTAAATAAACATTAATAATGAAAAAACCGCTGGCTATACCTTGACTTATCCTTAGTGCTACTTGTTGTGCAATTACCCTTGGATCAGATGCTCTCTAGATCAGACGGATCTCATCAAAATCATGTTTTTTTGCTCACAGGACTTTAGTGCTCAGAAAAAACGTGATATGGGTGGTATTTGGGAGGTGATGTGTCCAAATATTGTTGGATCGCATTTTATTTTGTGAAACCACCTCAAGCCCCAAACGCCACGTGATACTATCGGTTTCTCCTCCTGAAACTGCTCACTTGCAAAGCTGATCTTTGAACAATGTTTAATTCATAATTTCACAGCAAATTAGTTTATTCCTTCAATTCTTCTTCCCTGCGTTAACACTGTGGTTAAGTCTCCTCAATATCGTTTCACCAATAACAAAACAACGACATTCACTCCAACAGATAGAATTACGATATTCTATGAACAACCAAACCCCGACTATGATTTCGCTCTTCCAACAGAGCTTCTATTAGACCTTCTCCAAAACAGAAAAACACACTCAACTTATTCACTGAGAATATGAATTCAAGGGCAAACATAGAAACAAGGAGATTAACACAGCATTGATTCTTATTCAAATTATACACAGAGTTCTTCAAATCAACAGAATGAGTCCTTCAGGAAAATTCCAACAACACACACAGGTAGACAATGAGTCTAAATTTTATTCAACAGAGATCAATGCTTCTGAATTCATTCTTTCACTGCCAAATCCTCCCTTCCACTGTATCAGGGGTTACAATTTATAACTGTTACATGACTATTCGGCTCCTCTCTGAGGACCAATTTTATTCTTAACATAAAAATCCTAATTACATAATATTACTATAATTCTATCAACAGAAGCCAATTAGACTGACATGAATAAGCTATTTGACTTCTTCACTTATTGGACTAATCCTATCTACTCTAAGTGTAACTGACAGCTAAGGTGTGGCCACCTTTGCTGTTACATTTCCTTGAATAATTTTGAACTCTTCTAGCCACAACATGTCGACAATTTTCTCACATTGCTGGCTAGTGTCCAATGCCCCTGCATCAGACTCCTGAGGGAAATTTTCTTCATGGACTCCTGTCCATTAGTTCTTTCATAGAACTACCTAGCTTCTGCAACATAGCTTCTGTCATCCAAGTAGAATCTTCATCTGGCTAGTCCTTCCACTTAATCATATACTATAAATACTCTTATCCTCTAGTCCTTTTGAACACCTTCTTGTCCAAGATCTTCTCTAGCTACAATGGTTGTGCTGTAGGTAACTGCTTCACCCACTCAATCTGCTCTTTATCTGCTGGTCCTTCATCTGTGTCACCATCTTCATACCTGTACAAATATACAACATTAAATATTGGAGATATCCCAACATCAGGAGGTAATTCAATTTCATAAGCATTAGCAGAAAATTTTCTCAGTATCCTGCATGGTCCTATCTTCTTGAACTTCAATTTGTTATACTGCTTCTTTTGGAATCTTTCCTTCCTCAAGTGTGTCAAAACCAAACCTCCAACTTCAAAACTAACTTCTCTTCTGTTCAAATCTACTCTGCCTTTTTACTTGATGCTGTTGCCTTGTAGCTACTGTTTCACCTGCCAATGTATGGCTTGGATCTCTAAAGAAAATTCTTCTCCATCAACACTCCTCATTTCTGCCTTTCCCAAGTTTCTTAGTTCAGATATTCCTCTGGGGTGCATTCCATAAACAATATGGAATGGACTTTGTCCTGTACTTATGTTTGGTGAATCATTGTATGCATACTCTGCCTATGGCAAAATATGATCCCACTGCTTGGGATGCTCTCTTGTAAGGCTTCTCAAAAGATTTCCCAGACTTCTATTTACTACCTCAGTTTTTCCATCAGTCTGAGGATGATAAGCTGAGCTGAAAATCAGTTTAGTACCAAGTTTCGTCCACAGTGTCCTCCAAAAATGGCCCAAAAATCTAGTATCTCTATCCAAAACAATACTCTTGGGTAACCCATGTAATCTAACAACTTCTTTGAAAAACAAGTTGGCAACATGAGTAGCATCACTGGTTTTATAACATGGAATAAAATGTGCCATCTTGGAAAATCTGTCAACTACAACAAAAATTGCATCATTCCCTCTCTGTTTCTTGGGCAATCCAAAAACAAAATCCATACTCACCATATCCCAAGGCCTGTCTAGAATAGGCAATGGAATGTACAAGCCTGCATTTTGGCTTCTCCCTTTTGCATATTGACAAATTTTGCAATTCTTCACAAACCTTTCCACCCCAGTTCTCATATTTGGCCAATAATAAAAATGACTCAGCTGCTCATAAGTTTTATCAGCACCAAAATGTCCAGCAAGTCCACCACTATGATTTTCTTTGATTAAATTCTCCCTCATGGAACAAATTGGTACACATAATTTATTTCTTCTGAACAATAAGCCATCTTGCAAGAAATAGTCCAACCACTGACTTTTGTCTATTAACACAGGGTTATAGCATGCTTCAAATGCTTCTTTAAAATCTGAATCTGTTGAGATTGCAACAAGATGATGAGCTTAGTGGAAAGAAGTCGCCTTCACTAAGTGGGCCCGCAGGCTATTTTTGGCGCAAAGTCTATTTTTAGACATGTCGATCATATTCTATGAGTTGCAGGATGCTATTTGTGGATGATTGTTCAAGTTGGAAAAATAGATGGACTTATATTTTTAGACATATTGAGCGGAATCTACTTTTAGATTGCCAGTCTAAAAATAGATATGTCGAATATTATTAGCTCTTAATAATATTTGGATTATAAACATTATCTTATTCTCTTGGAGCACTTCAGTTAAGTGCACAGATGTGGCACAGGAGTTGACAGAAGGAATTACGCTATTCCTGAGGGTTAAGTGGAGCTATTGCATGGAGACTTCAGTTAGAACTCATATGACAGAGTTTGGTGGAGTTATTGAGGTAGTTGGTCGAGTTGTGTTCAGTTTAACCGAGTTAAACATAGTTGAGCTAGTTGTATCTAGTCTAACTGATTGATACACTAGTGAGAGTGGTGTGAATTAATTATTAATTAATTCACTAATTATTAACTCATCAATCAACTAAAGAATACATCAGTTAACTACAGTGCATGGACAGTTTCAGTGGAGACCAGTGAAGAGGTAGGTGAAAGAGCAGTGTGACTATCAGTTGTGACTATATTGTTGCATGATTTGCAACAACCAATGATTGGAGATGCCAATGAGGATTGCACAGTCAAGGCTGGACCAATTCAAGTTCATTTAGAGCCATTCTTGAGCAGGGATTGCGCAGTAGTGGCAGGCTATCAGGGGGCAGAGATTGGAGCATGTGATTTGCTAGATCGGGCTTGATTAGTGTGTAGCAATTGGAGATTGTACTGAGAGCTTTGTGAGGAGCTTTGTATAATGATTGCTACATGATCTCTATGACATATAATATACAGATAGTTGGGGGTTTTCAGCTTTAATCTTTCCCATAAAATACTGTGTTCATATGTGTGATTGTTTATGGTTTTAATGTGCGCATGCGATTGTTTTTATTTCCGCAATTAATGATAAATGGTAGAAGAGATTATGTATTGTGCATGAAGTTAAAATAGTGTGTGATAAGGAGAATATCGGTGAATAATATATCAGTTATTCAAATTTCTACATGGTATCAGAGCGATATTGATCATTGGAGCAATTGCAAAACATTGAAGTGGTTGAGTTTTGAGCTGGTGGAATTCGAATTTGCAACAGTGTTTTCTTGGTGTCGAAGTTGAGATGTATTTCAATGGATTGCGATTGGAGTATGCCCTTGAGGGAAAATTGAATTATATTGCATGGAAGGATAGGATGGAGGTGGTGCTGGATGACAATGGGTTGAAGGAGTTCATAGATGCAGAAATTCCAAAACCTGCTTCTAGCGATGCTGCCGCACTTGACGCATGGAAAAAGAAGACAAAAAAGTGTCGAAGAATTCTGTTGGAAGGTGTAAAGGATCACATAGTGTCCAACCTTCATGGTAAGGCTTCTCCATTCTTGATGTGGAAAGTGTTGACAGACTTATTCCAAAGCAAGAGCGACCAGAGGAAGTTGGCACTCAAGGATAAACTAAGGAACATAAAAATGGAGAAAGGCGACAGTATGCCCAAGTACCTCACGAAGTTCATCCAATGCAGGGATGAGCTGGGAAGTGTGGGGGTGACTGTAGATGATGAGGACTTGGTGAGCTTGGCTCTCCTTGGGCTTCCAAAGAGTTGGCATTCCTATCAGGACTCTATCAATAGTCAGGAGAAATTGCCAGGATGGGAGCGACTTTGGTTGGATCTTGTGCAAGAGGAGATAAGGCGAAGTACCAGGGACGGATCTTCATCAAAGAACTTAGATGAAGAAAATTGCACTTTGACTACCAAAGCAAGGAAGGGGAAGAGCAAGAAGAATGCTTCTCAATCCGGTGCGAAAGGCAAGAAGCAGGACATGTCCAAGGTGAATTTCTTTCACTGTCACCAACACGGACATTACGCCACTAATTGTCCACAGAAGAAGAAAAATAAGCAGGCTGCTGGATTTGCAGCTGGAGAGGCCTTAGCCTTGCAATTTGAGCTGGATTTTTTGCTAATCGCATGCTTGGTCTCAAGTATGATGGCTTTAGTGTGGTTTCTTGACAGTGGTGTGTATTTTCATATGAATAGAGACAAAGATTTGTTTACTGATCTGGATGAGAAAGATCTTGGAGTGCACATTGAGATGGGCGATGATGGTAGATATAGTGCGACCGGTATCAGTACCATTTCCTTTGAGAGGGAGTCCAGTAAACCCTTCGTATTAAAGGAAGTGATGCATGTTCCAGGATTGAAGAAGAATCTGATCTCGGTGGCCATGTTAGAAGACAAGGGATATGATGTTGTCTTTAGTGAGGGAAAGGCTTTCCTGCGCAGTAAGGCAACTGGTGAAACCCAGAGGATAGGGGTTTGAGTTAAGAACCTTTATCAATTGTAGGTAGATGGTTGCGCAGCAATGGCAGGCAAGGCAGAAGGAGTGGTGAGCCGAGATGATGGCGAGCTGTGGCACTGGAGATTGGGCCACCTTCACCATGGAGCTTTGAAGATACTACAGCAGATTTCTATTGGGCTTCCTAAGGGTACTCTTGCGCAGTCAGATCAGTGCAAGGGATGTACCTTGGGAAAAATTGTGAAAGCCACCTTTCACGAGAAGGATAGTCGTGCCACGACGATCCTTAAGAGAATTCACACAGACTTGTGTGGACCTTTCTCGGTAGCTTCAACAGCAAAGCACAGGTACTATGTGATATTTTTTGATGATTTTTCTCGGAAGTGTTGGATCTTCTTCATGGAGAAGAAGAGCGAGACATACTCAAAGTTCCGTGAGTTCAAGGCACTGGTTGAGAAATAATCGGGGAAGCAAGTGAAGGCTCTTAGGAGCGACAATGGTGGTGAATTCATATCTGGCGAATTCAAGGACTTTTTTAGCGTAGAAGGAATTCGAAGAGAGCTCATAGCACCTCATAACCCACAGCAGAATGGGGTTATTGAGAGAAAGAACAGAAAAATCGTGGGTGCTGCATGGGCGATGTTGCATGATCAGGGCCTTCCCATACACTTGTGGGCTGAGGCATGCAATACTATAGTATATGTGCAGAACCGTTGTCCTTACAGGATACTTGGCATGAGTACACCCGAGGAGGCGTTTTCTGGTAAGAAGCCTGATATTTCCCATTTTAGGAGTTTTGGTTCACCTGTTTACATTCATGTGACGAAGGATGCCAGGAAGAAGCTAGAGCCGACTGCAGAGGTTGGGATATTTGTGGGGTACACTGATACACCCCACAACTATCATGTGTATTTGCCAAAAAGTCGCAAGATTGTTGTGGGACGGGATATCAAATTTCATGAGGAGAAAGCCATGAAGTGTTAGCTTGAGATGGAGCCACACTTGCATGTAGATGAGGAGCTATTAGTTCCTAAGGATGAGCCTCAGGATGTGGATCAGCCACAAGAGGAGGTTCATGGAGTGGAAGAGACCACTCATGCAGTGCCAACCATCAGAGGGCGGAAGCGCACTACAGAAGCTGAGCGATTGGTTTAAGATGCAAAGAAGATTGTAGGATCACCTACATCAAAGCGCAGACAGAGACAGTCACCTGATCGGGACACTGGATACATGGATCTTATGAGCAAGTGTATCGTGACAGAGCCATCCTCTTTCGAGGAAGCTGTGGAGGATCCCACATGGGTATATGCCATGGTGGAAGAGTATGATTCGATTGTCAGAAACAGTGCATGGGAGATTGTCCCAAGGCTGGAACGGAAATCAGTGGTAGGTTCGAGATGGATCTACAAATTGAAGCAAGTAGCTAACGAGAGTGTGGAGAAGTACAAGGCAAGATTTGTTTCTCGAGGCTTCTCACAGATTGAGGGGATTGATTATGACGAAACCTTTGCACCTGTCGCAAGGTATTCTTCCATACAGACGAGTCTGGCTCTCTTAGCGCAGATGGGGTGGCACATTCATCAGATGGATGTGAAGACTGCGTTACTCAATGGAGTGATTGAGGAGGAGGTGTACATAGAGCAGCCTGAAGGTTTCCAGATCTTCAGCAGCGAGTCGCATGTGTGCAGGCTCAAGAGAGTGTTGTATGGGTTGAAACAAGCACCTCATGCTTGGTACACACGGATAGATAGTTATTTCACCGAACTTGGATTCTCCAAGAGTGAGGCGGATCTGAACCTATACCAGATTGTGGTGGAGGGTAAGTTGCTGATCATTGTACTTTACGTAGATGATTTGATTTTGACAGGTGATGAACTGTTGATACTCTCATGCAAGGCTGATCTTGCAAAAGAGTTTGAGATGAAGGACTTGGGCGTCCTTCATTATTTTCTAGGATTGGAAATTTGGCAGCGCAGTGATGGATTGTTTGTGTCTCAAGGCAAGTATGCCCGGGAGATACTGGAGAAGTTCAACATGCATGGTTGCAAGCCTATCGACACTCCTCTTCTTGGTGGTTGGAGGAAAGAGGATGCTACATCGGCAGAGGTAGTAGATGCCACTATTTATCGACAGTTGGTGGGGTCGCTTATGTATCTGGTCAATACACGACCCGACATATGCTATGCTGTTAACCAGCTTTCAAAAGCTATGGTTAAGCCTACCAAGCTCTACTGGAAGGCAGGCAAGCATGTATTGAGATATCTCAGAGGCACATCGGGATATGGATTATGGTACAGACAGTGGGATGAGGTGAAGCTGTGTGGCTTCACGAATGCAGATTGGGTAGGGAGCCCAACAGACAGAAAGAGCACATCTAGAGGGATTTTCAGTATCAGGTCGACAACAGTTTCTTGGTACAGTAGGAAGCAAAGATCCGTGGCACTCAGTTCAGCAGAGGCCGAGTATATGGCAGCGAGTTTGGCTGCATGCGAGGCTATATGGATGAGGAAGATCCTGGTCGGGTTGTTTGGTTCACACTTAGATCCTACTGTGATATATTGTGATAATCAAAGTTGCATCAAACTCTCGGTTAATCCAGTATTTCATGATAGATCTAAACACATTGACATCCAGTATCATCATATCAGAGATTGTGTGCAGTGGAAGATCATGTTACTTTCATACATTCCCACGGAGGATCAGGATGCTGATATCTTGACGAAGGCGCTCACCAGCAGCAAATTCGAATACCATAGGGGCAGGATAGGCATGGCAGATAATCCTTATCTTGTTGAGAGGGAGTGTTGAGAGAGTGTTGAGATTGCAACAAGATGATGAGCTTAGTGGAAATAATTCGCCTTCACTAAGTGGGCCCACAGGCTATTTTTGGCCAAAGTCTATTTTTAGACTATGTCTATTTTTAGACATGTCGATCGTATTCTATGAGTTGCAGCATGCTATTTGTGGATGGTTGGTCAAGTTGGAAAAATAGATGGACTTCTATTTTTAGACATATTGGGTGGAATCTATTTTTAGATTGCCAGTCTAAAAATAGATATGTCGAATATTATTAGCTCTTAATAATATTTGGACTATAAACATTATCTTATTCTCTTGGAGAACTTCAGTTAAGTGCACAGATGTGGCACAAGAGCTGACAGAAGGAATTACGCTATTCCTGAGGGTTAAGTGGAGCTATTGCATGGAGACTTCAGTTAGAACTCATGTGATAGAGTTTGGTGGAGTTGTAGAAGTAGTTGGTGGAGTTGTGTTCAGTTTAACTCAGTTAAACATGGTTGAGCTAGTTGTATCTAGTCTAACTGATTGATACACTAGTGAGAGTGGTGTGAATTAATTATTAATTAATTCACTAATTATTAACTCATTAATCAACTAAAGAATACATCAGTTAACTACAGTGCATGGAAAATTTCAGTGGAGACCAGTGAAGAGGTAGGTGAAAGAGCAGTGTGACTATCAGTTGTGACTATATTGTTGCATGATTTGCAACAACCAGTGATTGGAGATGCCAATCAGGATTGCGCAGTCAAGGCTGGACCAATTAGAGTTCATTCAGAGCCATTCTTCAGCAGGGATTACGTAGTAGAGGCAGGCTATCAGGTGGCAGAGATTGGAGCATGTGATTTGCTAGATTGCGCTTGATTAGTGTGTAGCAATTGGAGATTGTACTGAGAGCTTTGTGAGGAGCTTTGTATAATGATTGCTACATGATCTCTATGACATATAATATACATATAGTTGGGGGTTTTCAGCTTTAATATTTCCCATAAAATACCGTGTTCATATGTGTGATTGTTTATGGTTTTAATGTGCGCATGCGATTGTTTTTATTTCCGCAATTAATGATCAATGGTAGAAGAGATTTTGTATTGTGCATGAAGTCAAAATAGTGTGTGATCAGGAGAATCTCGGTAAAATAACATATCAGTTATTCAAATTTCTACAGAATCTGTCTTATAAAGTTCCTTAAGAAAATGAAATCCTACCACTTCAAATTGGTTTTCTTGAACAAGCATGTTTCTCCTACTCAAGGCATCAGCTACTTTATTTGCTTGGCCACTTATATGCTTCAAAACAAAATGAAAACTCTGGAGATATTCAATCCATTTGGCATGTTTGTGATTCAATTTGGGCTGCTGCATAATATACTGTAAAGCATGATTATCTGAGTATAACACAAATTCCTTAGACATTAAATAATGCCTCCACTTCTTCAATGCCTGCACAATTGCATAAAATTCTTTTTCATAAGAAGAGTACTTTCTTCTTGTCTCATTCAGCTTCTCACTAAAGTACGCTACAGGTCTATCATCTTGACTCAACACAGCTCCAATAACTTCTCCACTGGCATAACACTTCACTTGAAATGTCTTATTAAAATCAGGCAAAACTAGAACAGGCTTTTTAGTTATCTTTTGTTTCAAACGCTGAAAATTATTTTCAGCTTCAGCAGTCCATTTGAATGGTTGTTTGTCCTTCTTTATAGTCTCAATGATGGGTGCATTAATATTGCTGAAATTTCTTATGAATTTCCTGTAAAAACTGGCAAGTCCATGTAAACTTCTTACCTCAAAAACACTTCTTGGTGAAGGCCACTCCACAGTTGTCTTGACCTTTTCTGGATCCATCTTCAGTCCTTCAGCAGAAACAACAAAACCTAGGTATACCAATTCTTCTTTCATGAATGAACACTTCTTTAAATTAATCAGCAACTTCTCTTGATGCAACTTCTTCAAGACATAATTAAGATGCCTTATATGTTCTTCCTTAGTTTTTCTGAAAACTAATATGTCATCCAGATATACTATTACGAACTTACCAATAAATTCATTTAACACTTCATTCATGAGCCTCATAAAAGTACTAGGTGCATTTGATAGCCCAAAAGGCATTACCAACCACTCGTACAGTCCTTCATTTGTTTTAAAGGTTGTTTTCCATTCATCACCCTCCTTTATCCTAATATGATGATATCCACTTTTCAAATCTAATTTTGAAAAATACTTTGCTCCACTCAAACAGTCCATTAAATCTTCAATCCTAGGCAAAGGAAATCTATACCTGACTGTTATCTTGTTGATGGCTCTTGAATCAGTGCACATTCTCCAACCTCCATATTTATTTGGACTCAGCACTGCAGGTAATGCACATGGACTCAAGCTTTCTCTGATCAGACCTTTGTCAACCAATTTATGCACTTGCTTTCTGATTTCTTCATTCTCTGTGGGAGTCATTCTGCAGGCTGCTTTGTTTGGAAGATTCGATCCTCGAATCCAATCTATCTGATGGCTGATTTTTCTTACAGGTGGCATTTCTTTGGGAAAATCATCCACAACAATATCACAATAATTGTCCAGCATTTCTTGAATTTCAATTGGCAAATCAGAAATTTTTGTAGAAGTAAGCACTACTTTAGGTTTTCAAACTAAGGCAAAATTTACCTCTTCTTCTTCAATCTGCTGTAAGTACTCTTTCCCACTCAGCAATAAGGCCTTTGGATCAGAATTTCTACTTGATGGTTCTCCTTCCTCCACAGGTATCAATGTTTGATGCACTCCATCCTTGAAAAACTTATAAGTGTTCTTCTTACCATCATGTACTGCTGCTCTGTCATACTGCCAAGGTCTGCCCAGTAGTATGTGACACACATCCATAGGCATCACATCACACATAATCTTGTCCTTGTAACTTCCCATCTGCAACTCTATTTCACACCGCTCTTTCACAATCAACTGGTGTCCTTTATGAAGCCATGACACCTTGTAGGGAGTTGGATGCTCCCTTGTCTTCAATTTTAGTTTCTCTATCACCTCTGTAGAGACCAAATTATCTGTGCTGCCACTATCAATAACCAATTGACAGCATTTCCCCTAGACTTTGCACACACTCCTGAACAAAATCTTCATCTGTGCTGGTTCAGCAGCTTCCTTTGTTTGCTTCAGCAAAACCTTATTGACCACCAAAGATTCTCCTCTCTCTGGCAGAATTTCTTCTTCTGTTTTTGGTAGCCTTGCTGCTTCTTCTCCAATCTGAGCAACCATTGCATTTCTCTGATTGGTACCCATATTATCTAGACACTCATAGTGTTTATGTCCCAATTAGTGACATCTATAATGCCTCACTTCTCTTCCTCTGTTTATGCCTCCTATTCCTCTATAGGAACCCCTTCTGCCCCTTGCATCACCTTCTGTGGATGCATTCTGAGGTGAGCTACTGCTAGCTCCATATCTAGGTGCTGTAGACCTTCCTCTACCATCCTGACTTCCCTTTCCTCGGAAAGTACCTCTTCCTTTCGCAGACTGTTTTCTCATGAGTTTCTCTTCAGCTTTCAAGGCCATTTGATAACCCTCTTCTATTGTCTTAGGAGACAGAATACCTATCTCATCTTGGATCTCCAACTTGAGACCATTCACATACCTGGCAACCTTCTCTGTCGTGTCCTGGATTTGTGCAGCTCTTATAATTATTTTATAAAACTCTTCTGTGTATTCCTTCACTGTCATCAATCTATGTCTAAGGTTCTGCATTTTTCTAAATAATGTAAGATGATAATCACTAGGAAAGAACTTACCTTTCAGTTTTGCCACCATTCTAGTCAACCTCTTGATTGGTTGTTTACCAACTCTCCTTCTCTCTGCTTGCACTCCATCCCACCAAAGCACTACATGTCCCTTCAACTTTGTCACTGCAAACTTAACTCTCTTTTCTTCACCCATTTCTTCATAATCAAAACATTTATTCATCTCATTAATCCAATCTATCAATTCTTCTGGATTCAATTCTCCTGTAAAGATTGACACTTCAAGTCTAGGCTTGGATGTAGACCCCAGAACTAATTTAAGGAGTCTCATCTCAGGAGTAATCTCAACATTCTCTCTGGCCTCTTCTTCAGTTTCAGGTTCACTGACATCCTCAGGATCTCTTAGGTGTCCTAATTCCATTGCTTCCAATCTGGCTTGTAACTGCTGCAGGGTCTACAATACTTCTGCATTGGAAACTGGCCTACCTCTTCTACTACCAGCAGCACTTCTGGCAACTCACACAGCCATGCTGGAAATTTTTTTATTTTATTTTATTTTATTTGTTTGTTTTTTTTTTGGCTTTTGGCAGTCGGTTCAGTCTCTACAAAATGTCTTAAAAGCTGCTCTGATACCACAAATGATAGAAAAAATGGTGTGTTGGCATTAAGGAGAGCTAGTCTCTCTTCTTCCCCTATTTTCTTTCACCAAAGGAGTCTTCTCAATTCTCATATTTTAATTTCATTTATCAATTTCATGGAAATTGATTAATGAAATACCATATTCTAATGTTATACGACCTCTCAAATAATATGACCTTTGGTTCTTTTACATAAAGCGCTCGCAATTGTATTTCACTTTAAAATCACTTAACTATAGCTTAACCCCTTTTGAACAAATATGTAAGCCTTAACTTAAGGTAATAAAACGCATTATCTCCTGACTTAAGTACTTGTCATATTAACAAATGGTTCGACTCCTTTGAACAAATACTCAAACTCTTATTATAGTAACAACT
The DNA here is from genome assembly GCA_034641835.2 of Pinus albicaulis. Lineage (NCBI taxonomy): Eukaryota > Viridiplantae > Streptophyta > Pinopsida > Pinales > Pinaceae > Pinus > Pinus albicaulis. The sequence continues at coordinate 1,416,193,934 of CM076572.1, read as the reverse complement.
ATTGGTATGGTTATTCAACTCTGTGTTAATACTTTTCCTCGGGCCCACCTTCCATATTCAATTTTTTTATATTAAATAAACGTTAATAATGCAAAACCTGCTGGCCGTACCTTAAATTATCCTTCGTGCTACTTGTCGCGCGATTACCCTTGGATCAGTTGCTCTCCAGATTGGATAGATCTCATCAAAATCATGTTTTTTTGCTCACAAGACTTTAGTGCTCAGAAAAAACGCGATATGGGTGGTATTTGGGAGGTGACGTGTCCAAATATTGTTGGATCGCGTTTTAATTTGTGAAACTGCCTCGAGCCCCAAATGCCATGCGATACTGCCGGTTTCTCCTCCCGAAATCGCTCACTCGCAAATCTAGTCTTTGAACAGTGTTTAATTCGGAATTTCACAGCAAATTAGCTTATTCCTTCAATTCTTCTTCCATGCGTTAACACTGTGGTTAAGTCTCCGTAATATCGTTTCACCAATAACAAAACAACGACATTCAGTCCAATAGATAGAATTTCGATATTCTATGAACAACCAAAGCCCGACTACGATTTCGCTCTTCCAACAGAGCTTCTGTTCGACCTTGTCCAAAACAGAACAACACACTCAACTTATTCATCGAGAATATGAATTCAAGGGCAGACATAGAAATAAGGAGATTGACACAGCATTGATTCTTATTCAAATTATACATAGAGTTCTTCAAATCGACAGAATGAGTCCTTCAGGAAAATTCCAACAACACACACAGGTAGACAATGAGTCTAAATTTTATTCAACAGAGATCAATGCATATCAATTCAATCTTTCACTGCCAAATCCCCCCTTCCACTGTATCAAGGGTTACAATTTATAACTGTTACATGACTGTTTGGCTCCTCTCTGAGGACTAATTTTATTCTTAACATAAAAAGCCTAATTACACAATATTACTATAATTATATCAACATAAGCCAATTAGACTGACATGAATAAGCTATTCGACTTCTTCACTTATTGGACTAATCCTATCTACTCTAATTGTAACTGACAGCTAAGGTGTGGCCACCTTTTCTGTTACATTTCCTTGAATAATTTTGAGCTCTTCTAGCCACAACATGTGGACAATTTTCTCATATTACTGGCTAGTGTCCAATGCCCCTGCATCAGTATTGCCCCTGAAGTGGTTGTGGCCTTGGTATAGAGTAATGCCCTTGAAGAGGTTGTCCTTGAGGAGAATACTACCCCCCAGGCGGTATATTTCTACCTTGAGGGTTGGGTAAAAGAATATTTCCAGACATCATGGAGACTTATTCCATTGTCAAATTTTTGGTGTCATATTCATTGGGAACAGTTGATTGTGTAATTTTTTCAGAAGAGGGAGATGCTCCTGAGAAAGTACCAGAAAGTGACTGGTATCCAGTAGGAACTGATGGACCACCATACAAAAAAGTTTTTGGTGAAGAAGAAAACATGGATGAGTCACCAGACATGTTTGATGAAGGCATGTAATTACCTCTGGGTATGGAGTAAAAAGGAATATTGGGTGGTGAATAATTGAGACTAGAATTATGTAGAAAGTTGGTTAACTTAGAATATCAAGGGTCTGGTTTAAAAGGGATGTAAGGGCAAATCGGTTCACTATACCTTAGACCTAAAGATTCTTGATGCGAAGGAAGTAAAACCTCTTCTTCTGTGTCAGTAATATCTTCGATGTTAATCAGGCTAGGAGGAAGGTTCTCAATGATGCGAAACTTTACTTGAGGTGAACGAGGACGACTAGGGGTTCAGGCTATGAACTCTGAAGTTGACTTAGATGACGTAGATTCAGTTTCAGGTTCAGATATCTCAGGTTCGATAAGTTGACTATCTGAAAATTCACCAGTTGTAGACTCAACTGTGATTAGTTCTAAAATTTTTGGTTGTTCTTCTGTCTGAGGTTGATTTACTTCGTAATCAGGATGTATAATTACTGATGTTTCCTCTTGTTCAGTAGATCTAGTCCCTGATTTTTGACCTCTTTCAGATTTAAGCTTTTCTAATTGATTGGTGTGTACTCAGGGGGTTTCCCCTGCATTCTATGAGAGTGTCTCAGTAATTCAGCCACTGTTAATGTTTAACACATGAAATCAAAAAATATTTCAACAAAATAGACCTAAGGTCACTAAGGAAACAAGCAAATTTAACATACACCTACAAAATCTAAGAGACAATCCACACACAAACAATATGTTTCCACACTAAAAACATTATTTGGTGATGAAATCCAACGTTGTAGAAATTTAATGTGGAAAACTTGGCGATTGGAATAGTTACCCTGACAGCCTACTTAATGAAATAGTCTGGTGCAAGTCCCTCCACTTATGTCATCTCGAAGTGAAGAGTACCCTCCGAAAAGTCCAAGTGAGTTTAGCCGACGTCTGTTCCAGGTATAGTGGGACCTTCCCTCCACCATCACCTTGGGAAAAATCCTAAATATTATGTTCAGTAAGGTCACCAACGGAAACAAATGTACCTAGGGGAATAGTCTACGATCCGATATACACACTAGGGTAGAGTATTAAGCTCAATCCCCTTGAAGGCTCCTCGACATGGTAAATCTAAGGTTTGCCAACAAGTGACCCCAAGCTCCTCGACAATGGTTAATCCAAGGTTGACCATTTGTATTACATGCACATATTCTATCTTTTCCAATGAGATAGGTATGATTACCTCATTGGGTCTAACATGATCTCATGCTTGACTCTTTGAAGAAGATCTTCCGAGAGCTCAAATGCAACAATTTGATTTTCCTACCGCAAGATTCTACTTATTTTTTAAAACTATTTTGGAATGATAATTACAACCTATTCCAAAACACTAGCCTAAGCTATGTTGGTGGAATGAGCCCTAGAAAATGTAAAATATCTAGATTGATTTTATTAAGGTGTTGTATTAATTTGGTTGTTGCTTAGGACAAAGGGTATGGAGTTGAAACTTTAATGATGTTTGTGACCCGACTAAAAAATACTCTAAATGTATCTAAATGAGAAGGCAACTCTTTCTTTTCAATGAACCTTATTTAATGGAAAGTTGAGAGATTTATCAAGTTTCAAAACAAAAATTCTTTCATTCATAAATAAAATCCTTTTTGAAAAGAAGACGATTTCATAAATAACTCAATTTGCAAGAATGATCAGTTACTCTTTTGAAATAAAATTGAACAATCAAATCAAAAACTACAATTCAATAAACAATCCATTTCCAAAGAAAAAAAATCTCTAAAAACTCTAAAAGCATAAATTTCAAAATCAAAGAAAATTCTAATTCTGAAGTCTATCTAGAATGTTTGAGGATGATTTTTCTTAATTGTGATCATATTAAGAAAATTTATACTTATCTCAACATAAATGAAAACATCCAAAAGTATTTTGGTGTTAAATCAGGCTTCAGAAATCCAGAAGCTCTTCCAGGTTTGCAAATGAAAAGGGAAAAAGTTTTCATAAAAGTAAGGTTTGCAATGATCCTAATTGCTCAAAAAAGACAAAATCATAATACCAGTAAGTTGATGCAAATGAAGGTATCTTTTGTATAGAGCAACAATAGACTAGGGAAAACTCTCACTTATAAAATGCAGACAGGATGATAAATCACACAAATGCAAAATTTACTGAAAAGAAATTCTCACACAAGATTTGACAACTAATATAGATCAAGGAAAACCTAAAGAATCATGTTATCTAGATCTAAAAACGAGAAATTTACTTTTTTCAAAAATTTTCCGAGGGTGTGCAGTTTATAGTGGAATACAGAGCGCATGCGCACTAAATTGAACTAAAAGTTGTGCAGGTCGCCACACTTTTTTCTGCTGAAAACCGCAGAGGCAAGGGAAACCTTGGAAAAAATAAATAACAAGCTTCTTTTTCAGGGATTCTTGAAATTTATCTACCCAACTAGACTTAGAGAAGTCAAAATCAGAAAATTTTAAAATTCAAACTGAAAATCAATAAATAAAACTAAGTTCTAGATCCCCAGCGGAGTCACCATTTTGTCACATGGATTAATCCCTCTTGCGGACAAGAGTGATCTCCTTAATACTCTAGCGAGTAACTAGAAACAAAGATCCATTTGGAAACATTTTCCTCTATATTAATTTCATTTCAAAATTATTATAATAGAGTAGAGAGGACATGCCCCTACCTTGAAATCCAAACGATTGATGTAATCATTTGTCCTATTGCTCCAAAGTGATTTATCCAAAGAGTAGAACCTATAATGAAAGACAAGACAAAGAATCAAAGCATCTACAACATATAATAATCCAAAAATTTTAATCCAACTTAGTGATCAAGGAGTCTAAGTATTGACATTATTCCAATAACCATAGAAACAAATCAATGAGAAAAAGAGATCCATATGTATTATCTTGAATAAAAAGAGTAATCTTACAACCTGATGCCTTGATGTCATACATATTTCTCCCAAGGTCCTGAACAATAGTTTTTCTTTCAGTCTGATAAGCCTTCCTCTCTGAATACCAGCATAGAGTTATAGACATAAGGGTGTGATCATTCTCATGCCAACAAAAACTCACTTGTATAGAAAGTATGCACTCTTATGAACTCTCTTCAGCTTAGAAATTGTATAAATTAGTCTCTAATTTCATTGGTATCTACCCTTCAACGTGAAACTTGAGCTCAATCTATAGGGAAACAGAGGTAGTTTTAATTCCATGAAGAGGGGGATGGATTCCTCTCATGAAGTGATTTGAGCTCCATGGACCAAGGTGTTGGAGAGGGGCTCCCTAAGCTGCGAATTTTGTATGTTTTTGTAGTAATTAGTCTAATGCAAGGGTTTGGGATGGGTCAAAGCCCCCAAACGCGTTGTAATGGGTCAAAGGGTAGACCTAGAGTCTGCAAACCATGGTTTGTGGACCACAGGATAGCGTAGGCTAAGTTGATATAAATATATGGATAGTTTGAGTCTAACGGTAGGCAAGAATTAAGATTGATGCTACATGTGAACTGTTGAGATCTGTCTAGGGTTGCTTTGGGAAAGGACTCCTGCTGGCTATGTGCTTAGAGATCCTCAATCCTGTTGTGTACGGACCCCGCTAGGTTGTGTGCGTGGGCTATGTTTTGGGTTGTAATTTGGTTTTTGGATGCTAATGAATGCGGAATATATTGAAGTATATTTCTGGTATCTGAATTGATCTTGTTTATTGGTGAATTGCATCTGTGATCTTTACTTAAGTTGTGAATGCATCTGCATTCTGAGAAATAGTTGCATTTATATTGTTCTATGATGATAATTGATGAAACACACGTGGATGTGAATGTATTGATCAAGATCTGATAGTATCTATGTTAGGGTTACATATTGATTATACTGATAAAAGCCTGCAAATAGACTCGTTCTGTGTGAACATGAGAGTTTCAACGAGATCTGCTTAATTACCTACTCTCTCCCAGGGTGTAGAAACCTGGTTCCAGTACCCTCCCATACTACTTTAGGTGAGACCTTGACCTCCGAAAGTAGGTCATTCCCGAAAGGGCTAGTATTATAGGGGTTTGTTGGCAAGCCTTAACGTCTGAACCCCTCAAGCCAACAAATGGATCCATTGCCAGGACTGGGAGCATTTTGAGAGAGAGATCAGGTAATGCCACGAGCTATTAGAGACCTAAGAAATCGAAGACTGGTTCGAAAGACAGATTCAGGAGTTTTCTAGAAAAGAGAACCACAGCATGAAGCTAACAACTGAGAAGTGGAAGAACAAATACATTTTCACTGAAGTATATGAAATTTTCTTCGTAACATTTGCACACAAACTCCAGGAGTGGTTAGCCAAGCTGGTAGAATTTCAGACGTGTTGGAAGGATGATCAGATAACACAGTGGACTCGAGGATTAATTCAACAGTTGGAGAAAGCTGACAACACAATCACTCGGACTGTGGATCATTGGGTGGATAGTGTGATAGGAGGGTCTGTAACAGAATTCGCAGTCGATCAGTTGGTATCCTACTCTGAATCAAATCGAAGGTTCTTCAAGGAATTCTGAGGTAAGTTCTTACGAACATTGCCGCTGCTAATCAAAATATTGTTGTGCGAAAAGGAATTTTGTGTAGCCACACCGAATGAATGACCTCTGATCAGGGTGAGAGTACAACACGGAGTGGTAAGTACTACCGGGTCAACCAAGAAGGGGATAGATTCGTCTACAGCCCATTAAGAGAGTCTGTTGTGCACGCAGGAAGTAGTCCTCTGGCTACACCACCTTCGAGTCAGCATAAGGGCAAGAACTCACCCACACCTCTGCCACCACCTGAAGAAGATATGGCCACACATATGAAGCTACAGACCTTCAAGGGTGTAGGAGATGAAGATATAGACCAATTTTGGTTCATAGAAGAATCAGTATGGACTGCACAGAATGTTGCTAGTGATGTTGTAAAGAGGGCATAGCTATCCCTAGCCTTTGAAGGGAGGGCCTTGGATTGGTTTATGGGGTACGTAGGCCAGCATTTGGATCCATCAATAAAAGAAATTAAGGATGCTTTAAAACAATAGCTTCAGAAGCCTAAGTCCTACTCTCAGATAGTAGTCGACTTGAAAGACCTTAAACAGGGACCCACTGAGTTGGTATGGGAAGATGATCAGTGGCTAAAGAAGGTTATCATAGAGGGGGAATTTCATTATGATGACAGACAACACAAGGAATGGTTCATCGTCATGCTATTACCTCACTTGCGCGGACCTATGGGTCAGCAAGCGATTGAGACGCAAGAGAAAGCCTTGGAGATTGCTATGAAGCTAGAAGTTACACTAAGAGATGATGCTCAGTTTGGGGTACAACAGATCCAAGGAGATCCAGAATCTGTGGAAGGAGCGAGGAAAAAAGGCTAGCCCAAATGTATGGTGCATAAGATGCAAGGTGTCCGGCCACACCAAGCATCACTGTCCTCTCCTAGCGGACTACATGTTGGCTAGGGGCCCCAGCCCATTGCTTCATGAAGAGGCTGCGAGACCAAGCGGTCTGACATTATGGTGTGCTAAATGCCATGTAGTTGGGTTACATTATACCAACCAATGTCCCCATCTTGGTGCTTACGTTCCAGAGTTGAAACAACAATGGTGCCAATTCTGCTTGTCTATGGGACATGATGAACATAACTGTCAGACCTATGACTTAATGATAGACTTAGGAAACCTATACAGGGTACAGACTGACCCTTCTTCACCACTATCTCCCTTAGGAAGAGGAGGCTCCCCAGCCAGGGGTAGGGGAGGGGGGAGAGGTGGAAGTGCAAGTCAGGGAAGAGGGAAATTGATCTGTTACAACTGTGGAGAAATAGGGCACTTCACAAGAGAATGTCTAAACCCTGAATGACAATCTTTTCGGTATTGTATGTAGTTGGATCATGTGATTGAAGATTTCCCAGTACTGATAGCAAAAATGTAGGAAAATCATCAGACACCAACACAAAATGTGCAGAGGGTTAAGGCAGAATCACGCGATGAGGGACCAAGTATTAATGTCATAACACGCAGCGGCATGGCTACTGGAGGAGCTGAGGAGAAAGCTGTGGCTGAACCCCTTATCCAGAAAGCTTTTCTTAAGAAGGAAAGCTTGGACCTACAGAAGGATAAAGAAACCTTCATCGAAGCTCGCAAAGACTTTACCAAGGGTGAGGAATATATGTCCACGGCTCTAAGAAACCTAAGAGAGGACAAGGAAGTTAAACCTCCTACATGCATGTATGAAGCTGCTACGCAACCAGAGGGCAATAGAAAATCTTCAGGCACTGATCGACAGCTGCGCAAAAAGAACTAACCCTCCCATAGAAGTTAAATATGTTCACAAACTATACAAGCATAAGAAACACACTGGGCAGAAGATGCGGCTAACAGCACAGATCAGCGACTATGAAATGGATCAGGTCATCGTGGATCTGGGATCAGATGCAAACGTCCTGCCCAAGAAAACATGGCAGCGGATGGGAGAACCTAAGCTGGAATGGTCTACTATACAGCTGTGCATGGCTAACCAATATAATATCATACCATTGGGGAGGCTATCAAAGATTATGGTAGATATCGCAGGAGTTAAGGTACGCGCAGATTTTGAAGTAATTCAGATTGTGGAGGATGTGAACCCTTATCCTACACTCTTGGGACTAGACTAGGCAATAGACATGGGAGGCATTATCAACTTAAAGAAAAGGAGCATGTTTTTTGAAAATGAGGGTACGAGAGTAATAGTCCCTCTAGATCCTGCGGAAGGAGAGCGGTATACAGAATTGGTGCGCAAAGAAGAGGATGTGGATCATATTTATAAACTTACCACCTAGGACGAGGATTTGATTAATCCTACAACTGATGGTGTGCTTTGCTGGGAAAAAGACAGTGAATGCCTCTCTGATGTTGACGGGAATATTGAAAAATGGCAGAATTGGTTACATGACGTATCTGCGCTGCGATGTCCTAGGATCATGAAGAGTTTTCGGTGTATCTCCTCAGAGGTAAAAAAACTACCCTACTTTGATGGTCCTAGTAGTATTAGAGATTTTTTTTGAACATTTGAAGCCAAAGTCCCAAGGGAGTAAAGAATGTGGGCACTTAATCTAGAAATGCGCGCAACTCCTGCACGGTGGTGGGAAATGCATAAGGGGACGTTCTAGGATTAGGAGGAACGTCGTGAGATGATGATCTTGCGGTTTGAAACCTCGGTTCACCTACGCGTAAAAAATTTCCTTGGCCCAGGAGACCCGCGCAAGAACTTGTCCGCATGGATGGAGGAATGGAGTGAAAGGACTACAGGCGAATGGGTCCACCTATTCATTCATGCCTTGGGGCCAATTCCCATCGCATGATATTTAGACGCAGAGCTACATCAGTGCACCCATCACTGGGAAACCATGAAGGACGAGTTTTTAGGGGCATTCGGGTTGATCGGTGGAACTTAGGAACTCGATGAAGCCCTACAAGATATAGATTCCCTATTATTTGATGAATCACGCCCTCGAGTGGAGTATGGGGTACCAAATTGGGATACGTAGATGCAGGATATTGTTAACTGTCACAATATATCAATGGAGGAATGTGATGAACACCCACAAAATGTCACTATCCCTGAATCAGAGGGAGAACGCATAGTGGCTAGACCCCCACTGCAGTCTATCGATGTGACCAAGCCCCTGAAGCTGAGGGAAGTCAATATTGAAACAGAAGAACAACATAAGCTCGCTAAAATTGGTGACTACTGGGATGATGACACTGTGGGGAAAATAGCAGAGCTTCTCACAGAATACCAGGACCTGTTTCCTACAAAATTTTCAGAACTCAAGGGTATTACAGGGGACCTAGGGGTCATGCGCATCACTTTAAACCAGATGCGTGCCCTGTCAAGTATAAGCAGAAATTCTGGGAAGAAATCGACAAAATTTTGGTCGCAGGTATCATCGAACTGGTAGAACAGTTAGATTGGGTAAGCCCTGTGGTGGTCCAGGAGAAAAATAACAAGGGAGAAATAAGAATTTGTGTTGACTTGTGCAAATTGAACGATGCATGTGTACATGATCCCTTCCCTACGCCATTTTCTGATGAAATTCTTGATAGTGTGGGAGGGCATGAGGTGTAGTCGTTCACTGACGGGTTCTCGAGCTACCATCAGATCAGGATCGCACCTGAAGATCGCAGCAAAACTACGTTCGCTATTTAATGGGGATCCTTCCAGTACACTGTCATGCTGTTTGGGCTCAAGAATGCTCCTGCCATCTTTTCATGGGTGGTGGTCACAGTATTCAAGGAATTCATCCACAAGTTATTGGAAGTATATTTTGATGATTGGATAGTATTTGGGTTGGTAAAGAAGCATGTCTCCAACCTACGCTTGATGTTGGACGTTTGTAGAAAACACCAGATTTCCCTGAACATCAAGAAGTGCATATTCTGCATACTGTTTTGGATCTTGCTAGGTCACATAGTCTATCGGTAAGGATTGATGGTTGACCCTGCTAAGGTGGCAGTTATCATCAACTTAACAGTCCCTACAACTGAGAAACAACTGCACTCGATTCTCGGACACACAGGCTACTACAAGAAGTTTATTCAAGGGTACGAACAGATCATGGTTCCCATGGAAAAGCTGCTGAAAAAGGATGTATCATTTTTTTGGGATGATGAGTGTCAGAAGAGCTTTGAGCTACTTAAGGAAAATATGGTCTCTGCACCTATCCTCATATTTCCTAATTAGGTGAATTTTTTCCATGTCCATGTCGACGCTTCAGGAATCGCACTGGGAGCTGTCCTCATGCAACCCGGGGACGGGGACATTGACCACTCAGTTGAATTTTCCATTAGAAAACTCTCTAGTGCAGAGCATAAATACTCCACTACTGAGCGCGAAGGGTTGGCCATGGTATATGCCCTGCAAAAATACCGACACTATCTGTTGGGAGGGCACTTCAAGATGTTCACAGATCACTCAGCTTTGAAGTACCTGGTGAATAAGCCTATGTTGGGGAGGAATATTTGCCGATGGCTACTGCTATTTCAAGAATATGACTTTGAGATCATCATGAAGTCGAGAAATCTAAATGTGTGGTCGAACCACTTATCCCGAATCAAGAGTGGTGAGGAACCTACCAACCTAGAAGAAGGACTGCTCGATGCGCAACTATTTTCTATTAAGGTGGTTGATGTGCATTTCGCTAACATCATTCACTTCTTAAATATGAGGATGGCGCCTACAGAATATTCGGTACAGCAAAAGAAAGAGTTGGTAACTCGTAAAACAGACTTTACCATCATCGCAGGCCACTTGTATAAGATGGGAGCTGATGAAGTACTACGAAGGTATGTTCTGGAGCATGAAATACAAGCCATCTTAGCAGAAGCCCACGGAGGTGTAGCAGGAGGTCACTACGCAAGGAAATCGATGGCGCAAAAGATCTTGAGAGCTGGGCTATGGTGGCCCACACTGCATAGTGATTCTCATAACTACTGCAATGCCTGTGACACATGCCAGAGGATGGGAAGACAATTACGTAGAGATGAAATGCCCTTGCAGCCACAGATGGCCCTGCAAGTGTTTGAAAAATGGGCCATCGACTTCGTTGTGCCCATCAATCCACTAGGTAAGAAGACAGGTGCCCGCTACATCATCACCACAACTGATTATGTAACTAGATGGGCTAAAGCACAAGCTGTGAAGGATTTTACTGCAGACACTACTGCGCACTTTATTTTCGAGCATATCCTAACCAGGTTTGGTTGTCCCAAGGTCTTGATGAGCGATGGAGGTCGCATTTTGTTAACGAGACAATCCTAGCTTTGTTTGAAGAATTTCGGATCCACCATGCTAAAAGTAACCATATCACCCATAGGAAAACTGAACTGTGGAAGCTTTTAATAAAATTTTGGAATAGGCGCTGACCAATATCTGCAATGTTGAGTGAAGCGATTGGGATGTGCGCATCTCGTTGGTCCTTTGGGCCTATCGAACTACATGCAAGAAGTTGACTAGGAAAACACCATTTTGGATGGTTTATGGAAAGGAGGCCATCATGCCCATGGAATATATTGTTCCTAGCCTGCACATCACAACCTTTATGAACATGGCAGAGCCGAATATCATGGAGGGGCATTTAGCATAGCTCGTGGTCTTGGAGGAAGATCGGTTTATTGCTAATTTCCATCAATAAGTTCAGAAGGCATGGAAAAAGCATGGCATGATCGACATATTTGGAAAAAGACCTTTTTAGAGGAAGAATTGGTTTTGCTATATGATTAGCCAGTTTGCGAAGCACCTGGGGAAGTTCCGACAACACTAGCTCAGTCCCTATATGGTCAAGGAAATCACCGATGGAGGAGATGTCTGGTTAGCTACACTGCGTGGTGATATGATACCAGGATATGTGAATGGCATCCAGGTCAAACCATACCGAATCAAATGAATATATGGCCAGAGTAGTTGTATGAGGCAGAATATGCGCAGGCAGGAGGATAAATGCATGCAGGTTCGTTGGACGCACAAGGGTCGATCGCAGGTCTAGAAGCTTGGAGGTGCACTAGGAGCGCAGGGGTTTATCGCAGGTCTGGCAGCTTGAGGAGGTGCACTAGGAGCGCAGGGGTAATACATAGCTGTGAAAACTAGCCATTGGAACATTAAAATGGGGTAAAAAGCAAATTTTACCGTTGAAAGGAGCGGGCGATTGGCAATTAATGAGGTGATTTCTGAAGAATTTTTCCGTTTGACTGATGGTAAGTTTCTGATAAGCCTCATCCAACCGTTGGTCGATATCCAAGGCTATAAAAGTAGGAGGGTAGATCGGAAGTGGGTTCTTTGCATTCTAGATATCTCGTGTTTTGCAGCGGTCTGTAACTATTGCACTCTTTTAATGTCTGGGCATGCTACCCCCTCTGATAGTAGCAAACTTGAGTTCATCTTCCGTGGAAGAATGACTGCATCCAATTTCGTTGAATCATCGCAGACTGTGGGCTTAACGGAGAAAGAATCCGATGAAGTATTGGAAGTCACCACTGAAGTTGAGGAAGTGATGTCCACACCAAGCAAGGGGAAGCAGGTAGAGAAGAAGAAGAGTAAAGGGAAAGGCCAGGAGCAAGGCTAGGGGAAGGTAACAAACTAGGCTGGGGAGAAGCCATGCACCTCCCCTCGAAATGTGAGATCCCTGCGAACGGTGCCCCAGGCACGTTCCCCTAACCCATCAAAGATACCTCTATCTACTTAGGAAGAGGCCCAGATCGTCGAACCCATCAACTGGCTACCACCCTATGTTCGACCTCGCAAGACCTCGATGCACACACCTAAGAACCTCGATGGTATGTGTGGCTATCTACAGTTACCACTGATTCTGGGTGAGGTCCCCATAATTGGAGAATCCTTTGGCAAGCTCCACACGGTCAAATTCGATGACCATGACCTAGGAAACCTGGAGGCCTTCCCAGAATTGGCACCGGAATTATATCTGGAAAGGGTATTAGAGGATGATGTATTGAAGGTATTCCCCATGCCGTGGGCAAATGGGTTGGTTGGGTTTGGGTTATTAAACTTGTTGCGGATGCCTCACTTTGGCCACTACACTGTCATCGACCGACTGGTGTGACAACTGCTTACCCTGGTCCATGATGGCAACTTATGGATCCAGGATCGAATTCCCATTGATATTGCACTTATTCACCATATCATTGGTCTCCCTATGGAGGGGCCAAACCCTATGGAGTGCGTAGGCAAAACATATGAGCAACATATCGCTAATAAGGTGTGCGAAGACTATCATGTGGAGTGGAACACTAGGGGGTTCATGATCAGCACCATCAGCGACCCTAGTGTGGGCATGGGTACCTTGTTGCTGGCCTATTAAATGATGTGCAAATTCCAGGTGGTGACCGCCCTGCTTATGTCATTCAGTTGATGGACCACTGCAAAAAGGGGGTCTGCTACAACTGGTCCCAATTCCTTTGTACTGATTTTTTGGAGAATGTATGCGAAGCCCAGGATCACAGAAGAGCATTCTGCTACTCTTGGCTACTGCTTCTCATTGCATTGGTTGCATGGGAAGCCCTTGAAGACTCGGTCCTCCCTCAGCTTGAGCCAGACATGTGCGACAGGGCACAGTATCTGAATCTATGGGATTCAAAGGATGAGTAGCAAATTAAGGACAACAAGGTCTTTTGGGTCCTCTTTCAGAGCAGCCTCGCAACAACTATTCACTCCCAGTCATGCTTGTCACCAGTAGTCTACGACAAGTATAAGAAGATTGCAGCATTCCAGGTCACGATGCACAATGTGCAGATTTGGGGCCGCAAGGATCCTGCCTGGGTGTCGCTACCCTACATGGTAGCCAATGAAGAAATTGATCGACTCATCACCACTTGGCCATCATACTGGAAGTTGGGCTTTAGATCCACCGAAGGTGACACTGCTGGTACAAGTACCGCCCCAAAAACCAACCTGCCTGATAACACCAAAGAGACATAAGGGCATGACAAGAACACTAAGAAAAATACTGAGCAGGATTCGTAGCAGGATCTCGACACAGAGGGTTTGGATGCGCAAGGTACTGGCTCCCCACGTGGTACAAAATGGACCACCGACCCTCTCAAGGGCTAACACAAGAAACGACGAGCTACAAAGCCTGGGAGGGATCTTGAAGCTACCTTAACCGAGAAGGATTTGGATCAAATCGTGGATGTGGTCACCCTCGCTTCAGAAGACCAATGGCCTGCTTTGGAGGAGTTGAAAAAGGCCGCAATCACCACCTTACAATATGAACTACAAGCTCTGTAGCTCATGCTGATACTCTACAGATGACCATTATACAAGCAAGGCCACCTCTAGCAACCAGCACGAAAGTAATCGTAGCAACAGAAAGTCAGCCCTGCCCCTTGTGAGGCACCGCATTCATCTTGAGCCCGCCTACCTCATGTGCGCAAGTCCAGGCCTGCGCAAAAGTGCAATTAGACTTGGCCCGACTTTCGTGTGAACCATTGCAATTCCTCCACACATCCATCTTCGAGGAGATCCAGCTCAAAGACTGCTATAGGGTAAACTGCTTGGGTGGTTGGTTTTCGAATATCCCTCACAGGGCTTTCCGGTGCCTGAGGCAGACAGTAAGATTAGCTATGCTGTTCACAAAGATGGTATGAGCATGTTCATATTAGCTTGAAATAACTTGAAGGAATACAATAGAGAATTACCTCTTTGACAATCTTGGAGAGCGTTGTGCAGCGAAGCAAGAGTCCTTCTTCACCGGCTCCAAATCTTAGTCCTGCAATCAGTCAAAGCACCCGCGTAATTCCTAACATAACAAGTATTCTATCAATTAAATCAATGCAAGATAAACATCTATATTACACACATCTGAGCCATTCATATCATACTATGTAAATGTTCAAACAATAATGACAATATTAAGCATTGAATGGACAAAACAAACACAGTTCTATTAATTTTGAAAGAAGGAGGATTACAACCATCAGTTGTACCAAGCCCTCCTCAGTCTCCCAATCTCTCTTATCTCTCAAGTGAAGAAGTCCAAGTCAACAAGCTCTCTAGGAACCTCTTTGACTCTTGGCCTTCACAATGTCACACTATTCTCTATTCCACAAGTATACAAGAACCTTGAGCAATCCTTCGACCGACCATCAATTAAGAGCCCTCAGCTCCTTCTTATAGGAGAGGGAGAAAGCCATGGTTGCCCTTCTCTTTCTACTAGTTTGGAATGGAAAAAACTTAGATGTTTCTTTGATCTCTATGCTTTTGCCTCCTTTGGAGTTCAGTCTTCTATGGCAATGACCAATAATGAACTGGTGCTTCTGTAGTTTCCTTTGTGAATTGACTCCTTTGTGAGGGAAAGTCGGAGATTCAAATCATTCTCCGCGCTCTTTTCCCAATTCAAACTTAAAACATGAGTAACGCTTCCCTCCAGTGTAAACAGAGCATTGCCCTAGCCACTAACGCGGCCAATGCACTGATTTCCTGCGTTATAACGCTCTTGTTCTGTTCTATAAAGGCGTTATCCTGGCAGAAATAGGTTTAATTCAGGTCTCTGAACTTCTTCCATATTTGTCTTCCCCTCTGAGCTGATGAGGAGGTATTTTGACCTGTAACAGAGACTGTCAAGTGCATCAGCAGCTCAGTACAGCTGAGTAGACAATCGTGGAAAAAACCATTGAGGTGTCCCAAGCACAGGTTGCATGCACCCTGGTTGCCACGCAGCAAACAGAGTTGGAACGCCTACTCAGTAGGCTATGCGCTGATGTAACTGAGGATATCCCGGCTTCTACTACCCCCCAGGCCAAGATCGCAGGGCTTGTTGCACCACTAAGGGCTTCCAGGACCAAAATTCAAACCGTCAAAACAGAAATGGAACAATAGTTTGTTGCCTTACAGGCCAAATTGCAGCCGAAAACTCCACCTAAAGTATGAGCCCAGTGAGCCACACTGGTCACAGAGGCCACCAATACTATTACAACATAGATTTCTTAGGGTGCAGATTTGTTGGAGACAGCTATGCAGTTGTGGTCTAAGGTGTAGCGCAACCCTCTCCTACATGATTTAACTCAAGATCTACGCCAAAAGGAGGAAGATTTTTACTAGCTTGAAGCTACTATGTCAAATTTGATTCCAGCTCAATGCCTAGCACGATTATGTACCAGCCACACACTCTGATATGACATTGAAGAGCTCCACCACAAAAACAAGGTTCTCAGCCTTGGGCCGATGAAGCCCTCAAGCTATCTCAGGAAGTGGATATTGCAGTCAAGCTACTCAATCAGACCCTGTAAAGTTTCATTGTTGCTACTGAAGGCCCAACTTCGTAGAAGTTGATGGACATTGCACAGAATGCTGCTGCGCAGAGCGAAGGAATTCTACCCCCACTGTTCGATGCAATCAAGCAGCTTCAGGCGAATATGTAAACCCCACAACCACTATGACTCGAGACGAGTCACAAGAATATGTTGGGGGGCTGTTGGAGCAGGGCTCCCTAAGCTGCGAATTTTGTATATTTTTGTAGTAAGTAGTCTAACACAGAGTTTTGGGGTGGGTCAAAGCCCCCAAACGTGTTGTAATGGGTCAAAGGGTAGACCTAGAGTCCGCTAACCATGGTTTATGGACCACAGGATAGCGTAGGCTAAGTTGATATAAATAGATGGATAGTTTGAGTCTAAATATAGGCAAGAATTAAGATTGATGCTATGTGCAAACTGTTGAGATCTGTCTAGGTTTGTTTTGGGTAAGGACTCCTGTTGGCTGTGTGTGCGGAGATCCTCAGTCCTGTTGTGTGCGGACCCCGCTAGGCTGTGTGCGCGGGCTATGTTTAGGGTTGTAATTAGATTTTTGGATACTAACGAATGCGTAATACATTGAAATATCTTTTTGGTATCTGAATTGATCTTATGTATTGCTGAAGTGCATCTGTGATCTTTTCTTAAGCTGTGAATGCATCTACGTTCTGAGAAATAGCTATGTTTATATTGTT
This sequence comes from Pinus albicaulis, assembly GCA_034641835.2. Lineage (NCBI taxonomy): Eukaryota > Viridiplantae > Streptophyta > Pinopsida > Pinales > Pinaceae > Pinus > Pinus albicaulis. Next base: position 1,416,176,972 of record CM076572.1, on the reverse strand, counting down.
CTGTGATGATAATTGTTGAAAAGCACGTGGATGCGAATGTATTGATCAATATCTGATAGTATATGTGTTAGGGTTACATATTGATTATACTGATAAAAGCCTACGAATAGACTCGCTCTGTGTAAACCTGATAGTTTCGGCGAGATCTGCTTAATTACCTACTCTCTCGCAGGGTGTAGAAACCTAGTTCCAGCACCCTCCCATACAACTTCGGGTGAGACCTTGACCTGTGAAAGTAGGTCATTTCCGAAAGGGCTAGTAGTATAGGGGTTTGTTAGCAAGCCTTAACCTCCGAACCTGGGTCAGAATCCCTCAAGCCAACACAAGGGATAAGCTCCATGAGTGGAGGGATAAAGCTCAAACTAATCATGACTCTAGAAGCTTCTAGTTGGGAGAATATTTGACCAGCTAGGCTTCTAGAATTTACTTTTTCTTTTATTTTCTTTTCACAGGGGTGCGCAAGTAATACTGACAAGAAGTGCGAGAGTTGCTGCAGTTTATGCATATAACATCAGCACAGTCGCAGGGAAAGGCTAGAAAAATCATGCAGGTAGACTTTTAAGGGTTATACAGAGCTTTTCTCCAATTCCAAGACTTGATTTAGGAAAATTGGTGTTTTTGACCTCTAAGGGAACATGATATGGATGGTGATAGACCCATATGAACAGTCAAATTTCATGGTGACAAAATGACATGTAACACTTCTACAACTTAGAATTCAACGATTTTCAAAGGGTTGGATTCTCCTTTCCACCCTCTATCATTGCATTCCATCACATGTAGAAATGTTCCCAAGGAAATTCCCAAAACAAATTTTGGTGAAAAACCCCATACTTGGGTTCCAAGCCCACAAGTGACCCTTGTGGTGCTTTTCCCTCCAAACCTTGAACCCTAGGACTTGGAGTACCTCCCAAGCTACACAAATCAATAGTGCTCACATTACCAGACCTCCAACAACCATTTGATATTGAGACGAATTCCTTGAACTATGCTATTGGTGTATTTCTTACTCAACAGGGGCATCCAGTGGCATATCATAGTAAGATACTTTCATACAAGGTCTGGAAGTATCCCACCTATGAAAAATAGATGTATTCCATATGCAAGCCTACCGACAATGGAATAATTATATTCTGGGGAAGGAAACGGTCATCCACACAGACCACCGGCCCCTACATTTTATCCAGACAAAAGGGAATTTGCATAATGATTTCCATCAGAAATGGTCCACATACCTGCAACAATTCCATTTGAACATAATTACAAGGACAGAACCAACAATGTTGTAGACTGCCTCAACCGACAGTTGGTCATGGCACTGACCATTATGCTCGGCTCTTATGGGCACGAGACTTCAGAATGGCCCCATATTTACACGAGTGATCCTAAATTTGGCAACACATACCTGATGCTCTTGGAAGGCAAGAAATTTCCAAATTTTCACCTCCAGGATGCACTATTATGCTACATGGGACACCTTTATGTTCCTTCAAGAGAACATGTGAATATCATTTGGGAGGCGCACTACAGTCGGTTCGATGGACATATCGGTGTAGAGAAAAAAATGGTAGTGTTGTAGAAGTATTTTTATTGGTCAAACCTTCGACATGATGTTGGGAATTACATCATATCTTGAACTTCTTGTGTTATTGCCAAACCGACCATCAAGAAGAAAGGCCTATATACCCCTCTGCCTACTCCTAGTCAACCTTGGAATCCATCTCCATGGATTACATGTCGGGCCTTCCATCTACTAAGCATGGAAATAATTGTGTTTTCGTGGTCGTCAAGAGATTCTCTAATATTTCCATTCTAATGGCCTGCAAGAAGATCAGAATCACCGTAGAAGCCACTGCAAAAATATTATTTGAACGATTTTGGGTACACTTTGGGATCCTAAAGTCCATTGTCTCAGATCGGGACAACAGGTTTCTAAGTAAATTTTGGTCAAGTCTCTGGTTGATGTTGGATACCAAGCTCACTAGGTCCATGACTTTCCACTGTGAAATTGATGGCCAAACAGAGGTCATCAACTGGATGATCCTACACATTCTACACATGTACAACTCGAAGCATGAATGCACATGGGATGAAAGCCTCCCCTATGTCCAATAAAACTACAATAGAGCTCTCCATAGCTCAACTATTCATAGCCCCTTTCAGGTGGGGCTGAGATTCCAACCACTATGTCCCATTGATGTGGCCATACCAATTGCAGCTACTTAGGCATATTCGACTCATGTTCAGTCCAAAGCTGACCGGGCTAACAAATTCATTGAGCACATTCAACACATATGCCAGTAGTTCCATGACATATTGGACAAAACCAATGCTAAGTACAAGCAACAACATGATCAACATCGGGTGCCACACAAGTTCCAGGTGGGTGACAAAGTTTGGTTACATTTGTAGAAGGAGCGCCTTGCTGGGACCCACTGAAAGTTGTGCCCACTCCGATATGGGCCTTACACCATAACTAAGGCTATAGGGGACAATGCTTTCGAGCTTAGAATTCAACCATTCCTTGGCCTACACCTAGTGTTCAATGTGGACTGCCTTTGACCATACTTTCCACCATTATTGAACACATCAGACATTGCTGAACAACTCACAGCAATAGAGCTAAACCCATAATGCATGGAACAAGCCAAAACTAATCATATCATTTACACATAGATCAAGAACACTCACCAGCAGAAGATCCAAGTGTATAGGGTTGTCAAAGTGGGCCAACTCATGCACCAAGGCAAGTGGCTCACTAGGGACCAAGTTCAGCAGAAGTTTCCCCATCTAATGGAGGCACTCAACGCAATTGCAACCATTGCTTCCTAAGGGGGGAGGATTGATCCAGATGGATATTGGTGGCCACTTGCCTATTCCAGTTAGACCCCCACCATTGTTTCTTTCAGTTTTTAGTTTCCTTAATTGTAGTACAATTTACTATTTTTGGAAGTTTTTTGGGTCCCAAACATTCAAGGACATTTTGAGGCCCTAAAAGATGATTTTTTGGAAAACAAGCAAATAAGAATTACGTTGGCATTTGAAATTTTTATTTGGATAGATATTTCTAACAAGGTATTGTGCACATCAAACAAATATCATATCCCAAAGTTACAACCCCAGGAAGTTGATGTACCAATTTACCCCAACGGGGCCCACAGTTTTGGTGATTCATCTCCTAGGTTAGGTTTATGGATGTTTAGGGTTTTCCATTATTTCTCAATAATAAATAGCCCTTTGAGCGTCATTGTAACATAGTTCAAAGGCATGTAGCCACCACATCTCTTCTTAGAAATATGCTACGATCGCCCGAGCTAGTTTATTTCCATTATGTATGTAAGCATATTTCATTTCTTTAATATTAATGAAATGAAGTTTTATTTCTCTTGCATATCTATGGTTATGTTTATATCTATATTCTATTGCATCTCCAACAGATTTAACCATCTATCTACAACTTCTGCATCTATCTGGCCTTCAAATATGGGAATGTCAAAGTTAACTTATACCTTAAAAAGAGTGGCGCCTTAAGAGTGTTTGTTGGATGAAGCTGCGTCGCCTTTGGGTAGACGTCGAAGGATCTGGGAAAATTTATCCATCATCGTGTTCCTCTATTTCTCTAGGTCCTCCTCCAGAAATATTTTGAATGAACCTCTTTCACCCTCCTATTTCTTTTCTTCGGCCATGGGAGGCCGTCGAGGTTTGCGAGGGTGATCTTGCAAAGGTTCAACCAGTCTGAGCTCTAACTCCTTGTACCCTGACCTCATTGGGGACATGAAAAGAAAAAAAGAGAAAGAGCATATCGCTTTGATACCATTGATCCATACTTATGCAGGAACACAATAGAATAAAGATATAAACATAACCAAAAAAATGAAGTAGAAATAAAATTTCATTTCATTAAGATCAAAGAACTAAAATATGCTTACATACATAATGGAAATAAACTAGCTCGGGTGATGGTAGCTTATATCTAAGAAGAGATGTGGTGGCTACATGCCTTTGAACTATGTTACAATGAGGCTCAAAGGCCTATTTATTATTGAGAAACAATGGAAAATCCTAAACATCCAATACTACACTATGAAATCTGCATCGATGAAGGCTCATGATCACCCAATCACGCCTCCAAATTGGCTCCCACAGAATGCATAAACAAACTGATCCAAATCCGATTAAATCCTTTAACCTAATGTACGTTTCAATTGTTGCAACAATTTTTCTTTTCTACTATCATCATAATGACTGGTTAGGGCACCAAACACTTCTATAACAACCCTCAACCAGTCATCAAAACAACCCCTAAAAATTTGCGGCTTCTCCTAGTATAGGTCTTCTCCTCTTTGTTGAAGGTTTAAAGCACAAATAATCCCTCAAATTTTCCTACGATACCCTTTGTTGTGGTGGTGTGGCCCATGACCTACAAAACAACACTCCTATAGATTCACAACTCCCTTCAACACAGTTTCAACCCACACAAAAGCCTTAACACGTACCTGTGTTCAACTCTTTAAGGTCTCGACCTTCCTACCATATGAGACAACCCTCCATGCAGTAAAAGAGGCATCCATACCAACCCTAAACTCTCATGTTATTCTTTCCTCTTCTCCTACGACAAAACATAGGTATCTTTCCTCTTCACCAATTTGTTGTCCCTCCTCCTTAACGCTGCCTTGATGTTGCACTTTTTGGATGCTATAATGACTCTACATCACCCTCTATTTATACAAAATGAGGGGATCATTCCTAAGACGTCACATAAGGGTTGCTAGCCTGTCATAAGCCTAAAACACCTTAGTTCGACCTTGACATGTAAGTGAAAACCTATCATATAACTTCAAAAATTCATATCTCCACTTCTACAACTCGGAATTCGACAATTTTTGAAGCATTGGATTCTCGTTGCTGCCCTCTATCATCTCATGCCATCATGTGTAGAAATGTGCCCATGGAAATCCCCCAAACAAATTTTGGTGCAAAACCCCATACTTGGGTTCCAAGCCCACAAGTGACACTTGTGGTGCTTTTCCCTCCAAACCCTGAACCCTAGGGCTTGGAGTACCTCACAAGCTACACAAATCAATAGTGCTCACATTACCTGACCTCCAGCAACCATTTGAGATTGAGACGAATTCCTTCAACTATGCTATTGGTGTAGTTATTACTCAATAGGGGCATCCAGTGGCATATCACAGTGAGATACTTTCAGACACCGTTTGGAAGTATCCAACCTATGAAAAAGAGATGTATTCCATTTTGCAAGCCTATCGAAAATGGAAACAATACATTCTGGGGAAGGAAACAATCATCCACATAGACCACCGGCCCCTACATTTTATCCAGACACAAGGGAAGTTGCAGAACGATTTCCATCAGAAATGGTCCATATACCTACAACAGTTCCATATGAACATAAAGTATAAGAATCGAAACACGAAAAATGTTGTATACTACCTCAGCCGATAGTCGGTCATGGCGCTGACCACTATGTTGGGCTCTTGTGGGCACGAGAGTTTAGAATGGCCCCATATTTACAAGAGTGATCCTAAATTTGGCAACATATACCATACACTCTTGGAATGCATGTAAATTCCAAATTTTCACCTCTAGGATGCATTATTATGCCACCTAGGACACCTCTATGTTCCTTCAAGTGAACATGCGAAGATTATTTGGGAGGTGCACTACAGTCGGTTTGATGGACATATCGGGGTAGAGAAAAACATGGTAGTGATGAAGAAGTATTTTTATTTTCCGAACCTTCAACATGATGTTGGGAATTACATCATATCTTTCATTTCTTGCATTATTTCAAAACTAACCATCAAGAAGCAAGGCCTATATACCCCTCTTCCTACTCCTAGTCGACCTTGGGAATCCATCTCCATGGATTAAATGTCTGGCCTTCCTTCTACTAAGCATGGAAACAACTATGTTCTTGTGGTCATTGAGAGATTCTCTAAGATTGCAATTCTAGCGGCCAGCAAGAAGATCATCACCGCAGAAGCCAATTCAAAACTATTCTTTGAACGAGTGTGGGTACACTTTGGGATCCCAAAGTCCATTATCTCAGACTGGGACAACATGTTGCCAAGTAAATTTTGGTCAAGTCTTTGCTTGATGTTGGATACCAAGCTCAATAGGTCCACGACTTTCCATCGCGAAATTTATGGCCAAACGGAGGTCATCAACCGGATGATCCTACACATTCTGTGCATGTACAACTCGAAGCATCCACACACATGGGATAAAAGCCTCCCCTATGTCCAACAAAAATAAAATAGAGCTCTCCATAGCTCAACTACACATAGCCCCTTTTAGGTGGGGCTGAGATTCCAACCATTATGTCCCATTGATGTGGCCATACCAATTGCAACTACTCAGGCATATTCGACTCATGTCTAGTTCGAAGCTGACCAGGCTAACAAATTCATTGAGCACATTCAACACATACGCTAGCCGGTCCATGACATATTGGACAGAGCTAATTCTAAGTACAAGAAACAACATGATCAGCATCGGGTGCCACACAAGTTCCAGGTGGGTGACAAATTTTGGTTATATTTGTAGAAGTAGCACCTTGCTGGGTCCCACTGAAAGTTGTGCCCACTTCGATATGGGCCTTACACCATCACTAAGGTTGTAGGGGACAATGCTTTCAAGATTAGCATTCCACCATTACTTGGCCTGCACCGAGTGTTCAATGTGGACTGCCTTCGACAATACTTTCCACCATTACTGGACACATCAGGAATTGCAGAACAACTCACACCATTAGAGCTAAAGCCATACTGCACGGAACAAGCCAAAATTGATCAGATCATGGACACACAGATCAAGAACACTCGCCAGCATAAGATCCAACTGTATTGGGTTGTAAAAGTTGGCCAACTCCTACACCAAGGCAAGTGGCTCACTAGGGACCAAGTTCAACAGAAGTTTCCCCATCTAATGGACGCACTCAACATAATGGGGACCATTGCTTCCTAAGGGGGGAGGACTAATATAGGTGGATATTAGTGGCCACCCGCCTATTCCAATTGGACCCCCACATTGTTTCTTTCGGTTTTTTAGTTTCCTTAATTGTAGTACACTTTACTATTTTTGGAATTTTTTTGGGTCCCAAACTTTCAGAGATATTTTGAGGCCGTAAACGATGATTTTTTGGAAAACAGGAAAATAAGTCTTACGTTTGTAGTTGAAATTTGTAGCTGGATAGATATTTCTAACAAGGTATTATGCACATAAAACAAAGATCATATCCCAAAGTAACGACCCAGGAAGTTGATGTACCAATTTACTCCAACGGGCCCCACATTTTTGGTGATTCATCTCCTAGGGTTAGGGTTTTGGATGTTTAGGGTTTTCCATTATTTCTCAATAATAAATACCCCTTTGAGTGTCATTGTAACACAATTCAGAGGCATTTAGCTGCCACATATCTTCATAGAGATATGCTACCATCGCCCGAGCTAGTTTATTTTCCATTATGTATGTAAGCATATTTCATTTCTTTAATATTAATGAAATGAATTTTTATTTATGTTGCATCTCTGTGGTTATGTTTATATCTGTATTTTGATGCATCTCCAACAAATTTAACCATCTATATATGGCTTATGAATCTATTTGGCCTTCAAATATGGGAATGTCAAAGTTAATTTATGCCTTCAAACGAGTGCCACCTTGAGAGTGGTTGTTAGATGAAGATGTGTTGCCTTTGGGTAGTCGTCGAAGGATCTAGGAAAATTTATCCATTGTCGTGTTCCTCTGTTTCTTGAGGGCCTCCTGGAGAAATATTTTAAAAGGATCTCTTGCTCCCTCTTATTTATTTTCTTTTGCCATGGGAGGCCGTCGGGGTTTGCGAGGCTGATCTTGCAAAGGTTAACTAGTTCGAGCTATGACTCCTTGTGCCCTGACCTCATTGGGGACATGTAAAGAAAAAAAAGAGAAAGAGCATACTGCTTTGATACCACTGATGCATACTTATGCAGGAATGCAATAAAATAAATATATAAAGATAACCACAAAGATGCAGTAGAAATAAAACTTCATTTCATTAATATCAAAGAATTGAAATATGCTTACATACAGAATGGAAATAAAATAGCTCGGGTGATGGTAGCTTATCTATGAGAAGAGATGTGGCGGCTACATGCCTCTGAACTATGTTACAATGAGGCTCAAAGGCCTAATTATTATTGATAAATAATGGAAAACCCTAAACATCCAAAAACCTAACCCTAGGAGATGAATCACCAAAACTGTGGGCCCCATTGGGGTAAATTGGCACATCAACTTCCCTGGGTCGTAACTTTCGCATATGATCTTCGTTTGATGTACACAATATCTCATTAGAAAGATCTATCCGACTACAAGTTCTACTTGTTTTCCAAAAGAAAAAAAAATTTAGGGCCTCAAAAAAGCTTCGAAAGTTTGGGATCAGAAAAGTTGCCAAAAATAGTAAATTGTGCTACAATTAAGGAAACTAGAAAACTGAAAGAAACAATGGTGGGGGTCCAAGTGGAATAGGCGGGTGGACACCAATATCCACCTGTATCAAAAGATTTGGAAAAATGTTTGTTGATGATTCGTTCATTTTATGGTCTCATGGCCAGGACAAGTTAGACTTATTTCTTCAACATCTTAACAATCAATCAAGATCCATCAATTTTACCATGGAAAATGAGATTAGTGGTAGCCTTCTTTTCCTTGACGCTCTTGTCTCTAAGAAATTTGATGGTTCTTTCTCTCACCAAGTTTTCCATAAGAAAATTACCACTGAACAATATCTTCATGTTGACTCCCATCACTATCCAACGCAGAAAATAGGGGCTCTAAACACTCTAGCTACTTGTGTTTTCCAAGTTTCTGATGAAAATCACCTAGAGGGTGAGAAAACATGTCTTCTTAATGTTTTTGAGTTAAATGGCTATAGCAGACCTCTAGGTATCAAAGCCTTTGAAAAGGCAAGCAAAGGTCCGAAGATTAAGAAATAAACTAGAGAATTTGATTCCAATGTTTAGGTTCCATTTATAGATGGAACTATTGACAACATTACTTGGGTTCTTAGGAAGCATGATGTTTCTTCCACCTTAAAATCCTTAAACACAATTCACAGCTCCCTAAGATCAGTCAAAGGGTCGGTGAATCCCAAAGACATGAAATGTGTGTATTTGATCCCATGTTCTTGTAGGACTCCCTACATTGGAGAAACTGGTCGTTCCATTAATCAAATGTTTCAGGAACATGCGACTGACATAAAGCATTCTAGGATGTGTTCCTTAGCATTGGGTGAGCATGCTCAGAAGACTAAGCACCACATTAGTATTAAGGATTCTTAGGTTATTGCCAAGATTGATCACTTCCATCATTGTAAGTTTAGGGAGACCATTGAGATTGTGAAAAGGTCTAAGACACTCAATATGATGGTTGGAAGGTTAGTTTTTGTTCGATCCCCTCTCTTTATCCCTAAGTTTTTTTTTTTTTCCTTCTCTTGCTTATTTAGCCATTTTCTTTTTTATCGTTAGGAATATGGGTTTAATTCCTCCTTCCTTTTTTCTTTTTAAGTATTTCTTCCTTCCCTATTAATAATTATTTGGATAATAACAATAATTACTGTAATAAGAAAATTTATTTTAATAACAACAAAAATGAATTTATTTTAGTCACCTCTATGTTAAAATAAATAAATAAATTTCCCTCTTTTACTATTTATTTTCCTTTTTCTTTTTCCCCAATGAAAACCCGTAACTTTCATTATATAAATGTTGAAAATTATATATTGTCACATGTTGCTTAAGAGCATATGCCAAAACCAGTGGCCCTGCCACATACAATAAAAGTTTAAGATGGTTTGTACAAACTGTAGCTGGAATTCTTACAATATAGATAACAAAAACACAAAAATCTATGATCGACACAAAAAGTAACACATATCAAGTAGAAGTCCAGTAAACATCTTCTAGTGTCAAGGCATTGTTGCCTCGTGTGTATGCTTCTCTATAAATGGCCTGTGAAAATACCGATAAAAGTTGTGCCCATTGTGCTCTTGTATCGACCAATAAACAAGAGGTTATTGCGCTGCCTCCTTGGAAAGGTTATCGAAAAGTTGATTCCTTTCCCTGTAAATATGACAACATGAGATATAATCAAAATGTGATTTTAGAGGTAAAATTTCATCCAATAAGTTCTTGAGTGTGTGCATGTGACATTCAACTTGCAATTGAACGAGTTAATGACAATTTTTGAATCTCCAAAGATCTGTAGGGGATGAATTTCTTTCTCAAGGGAAAAAATTAGAAGGTGCCAAAGGATGTTTAGTTCTGAAAAATTATTGGTGCCTCTCCCTAAACCCATCCTCATCTCGAAAAAATGATCATCGTTTAGGTATAAGACAACACCACCACCACATCCAATCTGCTAAGCGGAACCATCGAAGTATGCCCAGGGTATGGATTTATCAATGGATTCATCTACAATATTCCTAAGTTATTGTCGAGGAGCCTCATCCAGGATCATATTGTAAAGTGCCAAAATGTGAGCAACATATATGGTCCAATTGGGCACTTTATCCTGAAAAATATATTTGTTTCTTCCTATCTAGTTTGGTTCCACCAGACTTCACATATTTATTTTCCTTTTTCATCTAACTCTTTTTTTTGAATTAATAGTTTTATGAAATATTCATTTTTATAAATTTTATTATTATTATAATATTTTTTTTCATGATTCTTTGTCTCTATTTTTTATTCTTTAATTTTTAGTTAATTTCTTTTATTTATTTATTTTATAATAATAATAATAAAAATAACAAAAAACATAACCATAAAAATAATTTTTTTTGGTTTGAATTTTATTTTTATTCTTTTGAATTTTAATTTTGGCCTTTATTATAAGGGCTTTTTCATTATTTGTGTTCTCTAATTTTGATTTTATTATGTTTTTTCTAATAATTTTTTAATTTTTTTTAAAAATCGATATATGATTTTGTAAAAAAAAAATATTTGGTATAAATTAGGAAATGTATTAAAAATAAATTCTTAGTGTTTCTCTTTATGAAATGTATTACGAACCTTGGGAAAAAAAAGGGAGGAAATGTATTATGAACCTAGGAGGAAATCGTGAGTAAGTGTGAGAAAACATTTTGTGTGATCGTGGGAAGAGGGAGTTAATTGAAATTCTTTGGTGCTGGATCTCCAAAGTTAATGTCCGTTGTGGCGTGATTTATATAGCTGGACGGAAATAAGTCTCTAATTTCAAAACTGTTCGTATGCTCGATTAATTATTGAGAAGCATGGTTGGCTCTGTGTTGTAATTTGATTTTAAATAAATTTTCTATTTTTTTATTTTAATTTATAATTATATTCTTATATTTAAGAATTAATCATATTTATTTAAAATTTCAATTTTAATTTATAATTGTATTTTTAATACAAATTTAGTTATATATAGAAAGTGATATTGAGTTATCCTAATGATATATAAAGAAAGCGCGCGAAATATTCGCCACCGTTGGTATGAATAGAATAAAGGAGTTTTGAAAAAAAATGTGTTGATCAGGTATCGGGTATAAATAAATTGCATATTATTTAAAATTGTAATTACATGTAATTAAATAAGATGTAATTATAAGTAAAAATTTGATATTTGATTATCACAATAATGGTATACAGAAGTTTTGAAAAAAATGTGCTTGACTTGTGGGGTTTGAATGGAATAAAAAAAGAGATAAAAGGAAATCTGTAATATGAATCTAATAAAAGGAGATTTAGAATGAAAACTTTTTAATGCTTTTGTCTAAATTCTCAAATCTGCTTTTTTGGTTTTTTCTTTTGCGGCATTGCAATGTATGTCTTTTTTATCATTAAATGTATTTTATATAAATTAGGAATAATTTAAAATATTTTAATATGAATTTCTTTTAAAAATATTTGGGATTTGGGTCAGTTTTATAAAAATATTTCAACTAACCATAGTTAGAAATATTTTTCCAAAAATAATAAGGGTAACAACTAACTATTTGAATGTTTTAGTTAACCATACATTTCAAAAAAAAATCATCATCTATATATCAAAATTAATAAAAAAGATTCCAAAAAAAATTCATCATTTACATACTAAAATTAATAAAAAATAAACATTATGTTTTAAGAAAAAAATAACATATCAATATTAAAAAACACTTTTTTAAATCACACTAACTTTCTATAAAAAAAACTATATATTTAAAATAACAATTTAATTCTCTATATTTTAAAATTATCATATATTACTAAGTTATACAACTTTAATAATTGTTTTTAGCAATCCTACTTCTAGTTTTTTTTATTTTCATTACAACTCTAGCAGCATAGCTGAGAACAATTATTTTACATCATAATAGATTTTATTTTCTTGGTAATGATCGATACATTATGAAGAAAGAATGGCTAGATTTTCCCCTTTGAGCTTTAATTATATGCCAATACAAAAGTGACGAGTCGGGGCCCCTTTTCACATGGAGTTGAGTTGTCGTTATCTAGATGCGTAATAAAGTGAGTCACTGGTTTGGTGTCTTTTGTCCCATTTCTCAAGTGGGAAGTTGAGCTATCGTTAGCTACATGGGTATCTCAGAGAAGAAGTTTGTTGCTTAACATTTGGAGGGTTCTTGTGATAGCCAAGGCAAGTGAGATAGCCGAGACAATGTGTGGATAGTCGAGACAGTGTGCGAGACATTAGGTGAGACAGTGAGCAATGAGCAAGACAGCGAGCAGAATCTCCGAGCCAGAAGGGACCCGGGCATTTACCTTACAAAGATAGTGGGAAAGATAGTGAGCAATGGGGGAGACAGTGGGCAGTTGGCATTTCCTTGTGAGATGAGATAGTGTGCAAGACAACGAGAGAGACAGTGAGCAGACACTGAGCTAAATCTTCGAGCTAGAAGGGACCCAGATATTTATCTTATCTTTTCTCGACAGTGTTTTTCGCTTGTTTTAACCTTCAACTACATTTGTGGGAAAGAGAAACAGTGAGACCTTGCAAAAGTGCGGGTCGGTCATTGTCAGGGAAAAATCCAAAAACAATAGAAAAAGAAAACCGTATTCGTACCATTGATTAGAGCTAGAGTACGATTGGGGAGGGAACAATGAACAGACAGTGATCAGTGACCAAAAAAAACACAGTGAATAGGTAATGAGGGAACAGTAAACATGCAGTAAACAAGAAATAGGCATGCAGTGAGGAAGAGGAACAAGTAAGTAGGGACAGGAATAGGTCCTGGAGTAGACAACTATCTTCTTCTTCTTGTTTTTGTCTATTTATTGTAAGCATGGGGACAAGAGGGTCCAATGAACATAATGAATAGGGTTTGGTGGAAAACAAGCACCCATGTAACCTAGAGTTGGAGAAATTTAACACACCTAGGGTAAAACATCAAATATTTTCCAGAACCAAGCACTAAGCTATGTTTTAAGGATGCTTTATAAGGAAGGTTGGAACATTCCTTAGCTTCACCCTCCTCAAACTCGAGGTATTACCAGTAAAATTTTGAAAAGGTGGGTGCCATCTGATACATTTGGTACAAGGGAAAGACTAATATTTGTGAATGAAAAACAATATAAAGAGATCTTAAGGCATAGACAAGCTAAATAAAGGAAACATACACAAAGGAGAAAAATCACATGGATCTTACCAAAATCAATCAATAACAAGACAGCTTTTATTGTCAAAATGAACTCACTAGAGGAAGAGTAGAGAAGTCAAGGGGGGGATAAGATAAAATTTAAAGGGGTGTTGTCTAAGAAAAATGAGTATAGGCTAAAGCAAAGAGAAAGTGAAAACTTAGAAGCAAACAAAGGAGAAAGCAGTAAGAACACATACAACCCCACAACCACTCCACTTTTGTGGTCGTCGGAGCTTTATTTAAGCGATATCATGAAAATTAAAAGACTAATTGAGCTTATTGAATCAAGGGGACAACATGAAGATTCAAAGATGAAAGAAATGTTAGTAGTTAGTCAGAAACTTGAAAGAGAAAACAAAGTTCTCAAAGAGAAGATAATAAATTTGCAAACCAATATGGAAAGAGGACAAAAAAATTTGATCGTTTTGAAACAGGAACTAAAACAAACCAAGGTAGTTGAATAAAAGGGCTTGGAGGTAAGGAACATTGGCAACAAAAAAAAGATAGAAGAGTTTCAACCAACTTTGACAAACATGGAGTTGAGAGAAAACAAACTAGGACAACAAATGGAAGAGGATAAATTGTGGGCACAAGTAGTAAAAGAAACATCAACCGAGAAAAATGAAATCATTGAGAAGCAAATCAAGAGGCAAGCAAGAGAAGAAAAATACAGGCAATGAAAGGATACAAATGTAATTATCAAAGGTCTGAAGGACTTTGGAGAGAAAGAGAGGACACATATGTTAGTCAGGGACTTTCTCAAGGAAGAGCTAAACTGGTCAGGCTATATTCAACAAGAAAACAGGATTGATAGGAAAACAAAAAATGGAAGTCGCAGACATGTGAAATTTATTTTGAGAAGTAAAGATGATAAGGTGGCTATTCTAAAAAATAGGGGGATGCTTAGAGGTACTCATTTTTACCTAGATGATGATTTAACATTTGAACAACAAGAAGAGTGAAGGAATGAAAGGGAGAAAGTGAAATTAGTAAGGGAGGCATGAAAATGGGCATGGCTAAAAAATGGGAATGCTCAAATCAATGAGGATTTATAAAATCAAAAATAGGGATTCGGCCCCCCCTGCGAATTTCTAAGCAAGGTAAGTTGGAATTGTAGAGGTTATCCATGGAGGAGAGGACCGAGTTTGGGGCCCATTGCAGAAGGGAAAGACATCATGTTTCTTATGGAAACTCATTAGCATGAAGGTTGCAGGTTTCCAGAATTCGAGGGATACAATAAAATTTCAGTATGGAATAAAGAGAGTGGAACAGGTAAAGGGCATGGAGGGATCACAGTTCTTACAAGAGAAATTTGGAGTGGAATTGTAAAAGTGGAAAAAGAGTACCCAAATAAGCAATTTATATGGCTTAATATAATAGAGAAAAATGCAACAATCAAGATGGATGCTTGTTACTTTTCTCCAAAAATTTCGAAGTTTTACAAGAAGGGAAACTTAGATAGTGAAGACCCTTAGGCTACTCTAAAAAAAAAAAAATTTCCTTCAAGATTTTGGGAGATATAGTTTTGGTCAGTGACTTTAATGCAACGACAACAAACAATCAGTATATGTAGTTAGGTAGTGATTAGAATAAGGAAAAAAATCCTCTTTGGATAAATGAGAGTGAGAATCACATGTGGGAAAGGTCCTCTCAAGGTGGAAAAGGGAGTGTTTCACACTTTTGTGCTTAATTGCTAGGCTTATGTAGCCTCTATGACATGGGCATTTGCAATGGCATGAAAAACTGGCCTAGATCCAGTGACATTACATGTAAAACTTACAATGGTCAAAGTGTGGTGGATTATGTGATTTTCTCCCGGAGCTTTATTTATAATTTGTCAGAGTTCAATATTGGAGCTTTCCATATTGAGTTGAAATCAAATCATATGCCTCTCTGTATTAAGTTAGGAATGCACACAAGTTGGATGTCGTTGGAGCAAAACCAACATAGACAGAAGAAAGTTCATGCAAATGGTAGAGTCATTATGAATCAGGAAAATCAAGAGCTCTTTGCTGCTGCTTTGGTACATCAATTTCAAGTGGCAAAAAACAACTTAGAAGGTGAAGAGGACATTGCAATAATAGAGAACATTGGAAGAAATATGGTGATCCCTTTAATCCACAAAGCCTTAAAGGTGTACAAAATATCTCGAACAATGAAGATAATTTCAAACATCTTTCCAACCAATCCCTGGTTTGATGAGGAGTGCAAGGCTACAAAAAGATCACTGAAAGAGAAGGAAGTAAACAGTGAAGGGATGAAAAAGTTAAAAAAAAATTTAAAAACAAAAAAAGAAAAGTATGTGATTTGAAGAAGGGATGAATTAATTTCCTTGGGAAAACTTAATCCCAAAAGATTTTGGAGGGAATTACAACAAAAGAAAAAGGAAATGCGTAATAATATCTTGGCTACTCAATGGTTAGAGTATGCAAAGCTTCTTTACGAGAGAGATTCAAGAGAGAAGTATCCCTCCAATAATCAACACTTCAACTAATTTATTTTCATTAGAAGATGTCAAGCATGGTATAAAAAAGTTAGCAAATGGTAAAGCTCAAGACATTGATGGATTGCAAGCAGAATTTTTAAAGTGGGGGTTGAAACATTGGCTCCGATTATTAAAAATATCTTCAATAGAAATTGAATGGAAAACTAGTGTTCCTATCCCCTTGTACAAAAATGGAGACACTAATATCCCCTCCAATTACCGCACTATTATGGCTAATCCTCTTTTTTGAAATTTATTTGGAAGTATGGTGGAGCGTAGAATTAGCAGTTGGGCAGAAAATGAAGGTCAAAGAGCAAAAGGGTAGGTTGGTTTTAGGCCACAGAATTCTACCATTGATCATTGTATCACTCTTAGGAATTTCATAGAAAAAGTATGGGACACACAAGGTGATGAGGCCTTTTGTTGCTTTGTTGATTTCAAGAAATCTTTCGACACTGTTCCTAGAGACAAGATTTGGAGAAGAATGGAAGAGATCGAAACTCCAAGTGAATATATGGCAACTGTTCATAAGCTCTATGAGAAAGTTAGAATTAAATCATAACTAAGGAAGGCTTTTATGAATGCTTTGGTAGTGACATCGAGGTCAAGAAGGGGTGCCTCTTTCCCCGATGTTGTTTGGCTTATATACTGATAAGTTCGAAGAATGGTTAAACAGTAACAATGGGGAGGGTATTCAGTTAGCAGGGTATGTGGTGAGACTTCTCTTGTATGCTGATGGCCTTATCCTAATTGCAAAATCGGCTCATGGTCTCAGAGAGAATTTGAAGGCATTATAGCTCTTTTGTGAAGAGGTTGGGATGCAAGTAAACATTAGAAAAACCAAGATCATGATATTCTCCTTGAAAAGGAAAAAGCAAAAGGTTAATTTTAATTTTGAGGGAAAGCCTTGGAGATTGTGGAAGAATACAAGTATCTAGGAATTATTTTTCAGAATAGGCTCAATTTGGAGGCATGTAGAGCTAAAAGGATTCAGGGGGGATGGAGAGCCTTTTATCTTCTACAAAACAGATGCAGGAAAACAGAATTATGGGATTGGAAGACCAAGAAAACTTTTTTTGGGTTGTTGGTTACACCGGTTGTACTCTATGGATGTGAAGTTTGGGGGAGTATTATGTCAGATTACAAGTGGAGGCAATTAGAAAGAATTCAAAAGCACCTAATCACTAATAATTTCAAAGTCAAATCAATGGTTCCTTATGAGATATTGCTTGTTGAGGCTAGTTTATTTCCAATGGAGGCCGAGGCAGTTTTTCACTTGTTAAGTTACCTAAAAAAGTTTGAAGGCATGGAAGAGCATCGCTGGCCTAAAATAGTTGTTGCGGAAGAGTTAATGAGGAGGAAGAAAACTTGGGGGAAACAAAATGACAGGTGGTTGGGAAAGTGGGGCATTAAGTGGCAAGAGTGTCCTAACTCTAAAGAGGAAATTAAAAAATGAGTGCTTGAAAAATTGAGGACTACCATTTGGGAAATATGGATTGGATGAAAAAAATCTCTTTATGTTAAAGATTTCAACCTGACATGGTCTAATGATTAGAAGATATATTTAGGTGCCAAAATCACAAGAAATGTTAGATTATTAATAGCACAGCTTAGGACTGGGTCTCATTATCTCAAATGTGAAAAAAGTAGATGGATAACTCCAAAAGAAGAGTGAGAAGAAAGAATATGCATCTTTTGTAGGAAAGCAGAGGTTGAAACAAAATGGCACTATATCATGGATTGTCTGGCTTATGAAGATATTTGTAATCAGTTTAAAAGAATTCCAAAGGTGGATTGTTTGAACAAGTTGTTTGAGGAAGAGAGACTTATCAACACTGCGAACTTCTTGTTCAAGATTCATGACATGAGAGTAGTCTTAGAGAAAATTTTGAAGTTGCGGTGGGTTGGAGTCCTAGGTCCCTTAGACCGCTTGATCTCGTGGACGTTATTAAAATCCCTTCATTCATTCATTCTCCTCCGCTATTTTGTCATGCTGTCAAGTACACTAATAATAATTTAATACTTTGTAATTTTTTGTTGTTGGGTTTTCCACGCTGGAGTGCACTTTGGTATGCTTGGATCGCTTTCAAATGCTAATCTTTTGGGATTTTATTATCAATAGTCTCTTTAGTTTATGTATATTATTGATAATATAAATAATACAATAATTATTATTATCATAATTACAATATAATAATAATATTATTATAATTATATATTTATATTGAACCATAATAATATTAAAGCTTTTTCATTTTTATCAATCATATTTATTAATATGATTATATTACTATGTTGCACGAGTTTACAGTACACGGGTACTTCCGGTACGCGGAAACGAGTATCCGACACGGCTAGAAATTTTGCCCAAATTTACAGGAAACGCAAATTGGGAGCGACAATAATATCATCTATTAAAATTAATATATATTAAAAATAAAAATAAAATAATTTATTTATTTCCATCCAAATCTTGCCAATCTGGATTGGCCAAGCGCCTCATATTTATTTGGATAGAAGGGCTTTCCATAAATGAGTTTTTTCGCTTAGTTCCAGACCCATATCCAGATCTAGACCCAACAGCATACCCTTCTCGCACAGTTCCATCAGTTTAAGCAGCACAATAAGCCTAAGTTTGCACTTATTCATTGCAGTGAAGCTCCCAAAATGTTAAAAAATTGTTGCAATGAAGCTCCTGAAAAGCTCCAAAGTACCCATTGAAGCTTCCGACGGTTTTGGAACGTTTCCTACAAGCTCCCAAGCTCCTAGGAGCAGGGGTGCTTGGGGTACGTGTTCTCCAATGCCTGGGAGCAGTACCCAAGTAACTATGTTATATTAGTAATTCTTTGTTGTTGGGATTTCTACCTGCTATGCTATGTGTGGTGGCAATACGTTGTCATTTCTTAATAAGTTATCATTATGATGTATGAAGAAAATGTAGAGACATTTTGTAATGTGGGTTATGAATTGAATAAAAGGAGATCCTGAAAAAAGATATGCTGATTTGTGCTCATCCAAAAGAAAGTCGGTATTTTTCTAAATTATGTGTATAGCCATTCTCCCATGGAAGTCTTCAATTTCAAAAAAAAATTGGGTGTCAATTGGAAATTTGACCATGGTCATTTGATTTTCATGCTTGTTACTTTACATTTTTATATAGATGCACGAGCATGACATAGCCTTGCAAGTACTTGTACTTAAAAGAAAAATCTTCTATGCTTGATAGCTTACTAGTTTAGCTCAATAACAATGAAATTCTTTTATAAAATGTATGCAATTAGAGAATGTCACTACTCTAATCTCTCTATTATTTTTTTGTATTTATAAAAATCTCATTTTTATACTATCCACCAAAAAAATAATGACAAGAAATAGATGCATTTCTAGTAGATAAAATAAACATTATAACCAAACAAATCATTTAAGTAAATCTATATCCAAATCATTTATTAAATTTAAAATTGCTCATAAAAATTTATGACCAGCAACTTAAATCCTTACCCATCAATTTACGATTTCACATTTACATTTTAACTTTTGACGTACCAAAATTTTCCTATGCAACCAGGTACGCGTTTAAAAATGTGAAATTATGTTAGGTGGAACGTCAAATTCCAGGACCTGCTCCCATGTGAAGAAATCATGAATATGTCCACTGTCTTTTGTGGTCTCCTGTCTTAGCGTAGAATTTAATACTTGTAATTCTTTGCACTGGACTTTCAATGCCGACGCGCGCTGTGGCGTGCTTTGCACAACTGAATAGAAAATTTTCAAAACGAGTGGTATGGTCAATCCGTTATTATTGAGGAGAGTGGTTAGATTTTTATGTTGTCATTTGACTTTGGGTATGGATTATCCTTCATTTATAATTTTTTAATTTTAATACAAATTAGATTCTTTATGAGTTTACATCTATAACAGTTATTATATTTAATTAAAAATCACTCAATTGTGTCTATGGGGTCTTGGTTAAATGGTGATGAGGTGGATTGTTATAACACTCATCACAGATTCAATTCCCTTCCCCAATCGGGGTGATGTATCTGGACATGTTATGAAAATGGGGTTTAAAAAAAAAAACAAAAAGTGAAAAAAGTGAAAAATTGAAAGGTACTACCAAACTTACAAAAAAAAAAAAAGAGAAACTATCCTAGTAGAAAAATAGATAGATGAAGATTGGCAAGCAGATGGGATTGAAGCTCAAATCTTGAATAGCTTAAACCTCAATTCACAAATGCTAGCTATTAATCTATGGAAATTTAGAGTCCCTAGACAAAATTTACATCAGTGCTGGTAGCCACCTAATATAGGCTTTATCAAACTTAATTTTGATGGTGCCTCTAAAGGTAATCCAGGACAAGCAGGGATAGGAGGTGTCTTTAGAAACTCCCAAGGTGCAGTCTGCAGAGTATATGCTATGGATCTAGGCTATGCAAAAAACAATGAGGCTGAACTGACTTCCCTTCAAAAATGGTTAATCATAGCAAAAAGAGAAAACTTCCAACGTCTAATCGTCGAGGGAGACTCTGCTATGGTTATAGGAGCTCTGACTAAACTTCAACAAGGCACAAACTGGGAGAAAATTAGTAAAATTTGGCGCACAACAACCTTACTTCAAGATATTGAGTCCTTGGTCAATCAACTGGATTACATAATCCCTTCTCATATTAGGAGAGAGTGCAATGAAGCGACTGATTATCTAGCAAACTGGGGATGTCAAAATCTTGACAGATATCTTGACATAACACCCTTTTCTAGGCCTTGGAATATCGAACTTCACTCTCTGCAACTCATTGTAGATAGAGATCTAAGAGATAACCCCCGATTGAGGTGTAACCTTGAAGAAAGACTGCGAGTAATAAACCCAGCTGTCAGAAGCAATTAAGGAATGAGTTGGCTGTCAGCACAGCAGTAATGGAAGCGGTCCTCTGCATGCGGTCACGATCTCCAGTTATCATGACACCATCTTTCGATGCGACGCCTATTCAAGGCATACCGCCATCAGTTTTTATGTTATTATGCATTAAACACTCACACATTCCTTCCCTTCTAAATAGTGCAGGCTATGTTCACAGTGGCGATAGGGGTTGGACGCAGTGGAAGTTTAGTTCAGTTGCAGAATCACAGATCAGGTGGAGCGGGTTTTGGTATGTCATGTCTATCTTCTTCACATTAAAATCTGGTTATTCTTGGCAACATGCAATGGATTTCTCAAAGGATATGGCTCTCTGTTCGTTTATGTTCTTGCCTTTATGTAGTTTTCATAATGATGCCGAGGTAGAACCTTGCTTCAGAAGTCCCCCTGCTTATAACCTCCTTAATTCCCTATCTAATTGTCTCATGTTCTGGGTTTTTAAGGCTTTAAATGTTCGATTCCTCGACCACTCTTTCAATTCTTCATCATATCGACGCATTCTTTATGATGTTTGTTATGGGTGGATAGTTAGTGTCACGCTCTGTTTCAGGAGTCAGTGTTTTCTCTGTTTTCTGAATAGACTCTCTGCCTTTAAATATCATCATAATCATGTCCAGTTTCAATGTATGGGGTTCGTATTTGGGAACATAGACCTTGTTAGTTTGCATGCCACTCGAAAGGCTTTTTCTAGTTTCCGTTCTTATCTCCTGGGTATGAACAATGGTTTTCAGTTAATTAGTCATTTGTCTCTATTCTTAAATGGGATCATCAACTTTTAATACAAGTTGGTCTGCTCTTTGCATTTTGTCAACATGCAACTGATTGATACTTCTGTGGAGAATATTTCTGTTTCCCCTCCTCATCAGTATACTCTGTTTCTTTATTTGTATTCAATAGGATTGTCAGGTACAAATATGATAAAACCCAAAACTTCAGCTCGCAAACAAAGTGATAGGGATGTAAAAACCAATGTATCTCTAGGACCTAGCAAGAGAGGTCGGAAAACTAACGAACAGGTTGTAGAAAATTTGGTCAACACCTACACATCTAATACTCCTCAGCAAATTTGCCAAACCATCCAGGGATGGGAGAAGCAGAGTTCTGATGACGAGGTAGACATTCAACATCAGCAAGCCAACATGGATTTCTTAACTGACCCTGGTAGTGCTAAGGGAATGATCCAGGTGGATATCGGTGGCCACCCACCTATTCCATTTGGACTAGCACCATCAATTCTTGTAGCTTTTCACGTTCAGCACTTACTGACTGCGAGTTTTGGGTCCTCCACTCTCGGAGCTGTTTTGGGGCCTTAATGATCCAGGTGGATATTGGTGGCCACCCACCTATTCCATTTGAACCCCCACCATTAGTTCTTTCAGTTTTCAAGTTGCAACAAAACTTACTATTTTTAGCAGTTTTTCGGGTCCTGAACTTCCGGAGCCGTTTTGAGGCCTTAAACGACGTTTTTTGGGAAAACGGAGAGCAACATGGGTCCATGGACCGATGTTGTTTGTTCAAAAATTGTACTCCTCAGATGGATCTTTCTAATGAGCTATTGAGTGCGTGAAACGAAGATCGGATTCCAAAGTTACGCCCCCGGGAAGTTGAACCACCAATTTACCCAAACGGGCGCCCACATTTTTGGCGCCTCATCTCCTATGGTTAGGTTTTTGGACGTTTCAGATTCTACATTGTTTCTCAACAATAAATAGGCCCTCGAGCCTCATTGTAACACAGTTCAGAGGTCTGTAGCCATCACATCTCTTCTCATAGATTCGCTACCAGCACCCTAGCTATTTTATTTCCATTATGCTTGTAAGCATATTTCTGTTATTTGATATTAATGAAATGAAGCATTATTTCCACTAGATCTCTATGTTCATGGTTATTTCTATATTCTATTGTGTTCCTACATAAAATCCGGATCAGTGGTATCAGAGCGGCTCTGCTCTTTCTTTGTTTTTCTTTGCATGTCCCCAACGCGGTCAGGGTATAAGGAGTTAGGGCTCGATCTGGTTGAACCCTTGCAAGATCAGCCTCGCAAACCCCGACGACCTCCCATGGCGGAAGAAAAGAAAGATGAGGGAGCAGGATATCCTATCAAAATACTGCTCGAGGAGGCCCTCAAGAAACAAATGAATGCAATGATGGATACCTTTGCTCAAATCCTTCAACGACTGCCCACATATGGCGCATCTGCATCCAACAGCCACTCTGGAGGCGCCACTCCCTTCAAGGTACAGGTAAACTTTGAAATTCCTATATTTGAAGGAAAAATAGATGCAGACGCTGTAGACAGATGGTTAAATTTGCTGGAAGGGTATTTCTCGGTCCATGACTTCTCTGACTAAGAAAAGATTATTTTTGCACTCCTCAAAGCTGCCCCCCATGTGAAATACTGGTGGGAAACCTATCGTGAGCAAGAGGGCGAAGGGGAACCCTCTCTGTTCTCGGCCACACCCACTTGGAATTCGTTTCGAGACGACATCAAGGAACAATATTACCCCGTGGGGAGCTATGAGGACAAATACATCCAATGGACCACACTGCGGCAACAAAAGGATCAAGATGTGCACGAACTGACGAATCTGTTCCATACCCTGCGCACAAAGTTGGGTATTAAAGATTCAGAGAGACATTTGGTGCTCAAGTACCGTGGTTTTCTACACAAACACATTCAAGATGAAATGGAGTTCCTCGACATTACATCACTTGGCACGGCATATCGCTATGCCGCCAAGATCGAGCAGAAATTTAAGCAGAAGAAGCGAGACTTTGGATCTGCGAATCCGAAAGGTGCCCCCGAACCGAAGAACAAGGGGCAAGGCCAAAGCAATGCGACTCAGAACAACACCACAAATCCAAAGAAGGACACGGGGAAGTGGTGTGAATTTCATAACAGCCCCACTCACAGCACAAACGAGTGTCGGGCCAAACAGTCTTTGGTGGCTGAACTAAAGGCACCCGAATCAGATGCATTTTCTGATCCTGAGTTAGAACCAGACAAAGGCAATGACAAAAGGAAGCAGATCATTGATGTGGATCCCAGTGCCATTGTTGCCACCACCAAGATCCAGAAGGAGGGTCCAGAGGATCCAGAGGAGGGGGAGCGCCTCTTCCAGTCACAGATGTGGGTGAAGGGTTCTCCGCTGCAGTTTCTCGTCGATAGCGGAAGCCAAAGAACCTCATTTCAGCAGACGTCGTGAAGCGGCTCGGCCTACCAACCATAGCACACCCGCAGCCGTATACCATCGGGTGGCTCCACCCAGGGAGAGATCTCCGCATCCGCCAGCAGTGCCGACTTCCATACAGTATCAAGCCATTCACGGATGAGGTATTGTGTGATGTTGCTCCTCTTGATGTAGTTGATGTATTATTGGGCCAACCATACTTGTGGAGGCGACATGCTGTGTATGAGTCTAGGCCTCGTGCTGTTATTATTACTTTGGGAAATAACTTGTACAGGATACCAGAGGTAGTACCGCCTCCTGTCATCTCTTTGACTACTGCAAAACAACGCAGTAAGATTGTTTCCAAAACCAGGAAATTCATTTTCCTTACAACTCACTCACAGGGAAAGAAGAATATTGTGGCCACAACCTCGAAACAGGGCTCCCTTGCACGGCTGCAACAGATGGACAAATTCATGGAGGAATACGAGGAAGTTTTCCCCTCACTCATAGAGGTTCCTCTACACTGTCAGGACAAGCACTCCATTGATCCGACTCCCAACGCACCACCGCTTGACATTGCCATACATCCTACAACTACACATACAAAATCCAAACATGTACTGTCTGAGGCTGATAAAGAAACCAAATTTACTAAATGCATCCAGCATGTCCACCCGCAGGTCCTTGACATCTTCAACACATCTACTATTCAGTTCAACAGAATTTGCCTCATCTCATGGAGGTGTAGAAATTTGAATAATTTGTTGAGTTATTCACCGAGATTATCCTGGTCACATACTATTTGAGCTTCATACATAACACATAATCTCTTCTACACATTAATCATCACATGCGGAAATAAAAACAACAAGCAGTATTGAAAACATTCACATGCGCACATAGAAATTCAACACATATAACACAGTATGTATACCGGGGAAAGCTTACAGCTGAAAACCCCCTACTGTTTGTATATTATAATGAAGAAGAATCATGTAACAATCTCAGTAAAATACTCCTCACAAGTACTCAGTACTGTCTCCAAAAGTTACACACAAACTAGCTCAGTTTTGAACAAGTCACGGGTTCAAAACTCCTCCACTGTTTGCCTACCTCTACTGCGCAATCCAAGATGAGAGAATTGATGGAATGAATTTGAATTCCCTTGGCTTTAACTGCGCAATCCTCATTGGAAATCTCCTCCAATGATTGTGCAAATCTCATGCACACTATAGTCACAACTGATAGTAGACTCCACCCTTTCTCCTACCTCTTCCACTGGTCTTCACTGAACTGTACATGCACTGAGTTAAATGATGTGTTCTTTAGTTGAATAATGAGTTAATAATTAGTGAATTAATTAATAATTAATTCACACCACTCATCACTAGTGTATTTATCAGTTAGACTAAATACAAATAGTTCAACTAAGTTAAACCGAACACAACTCCATCAACTGTCTCATCAGCTCCACCAAACTCTGCCACATGAGTTCTAACTGAAGTCAACCATGCAATAGCTCAACTAACCCATAGGAAATTCGAATTTCCTTAAATCAGATCATGTGCCACATCGTTACTTTCCAGAGCTGAAGTGCTCCAAGAGGAAAAGATAATGTTTATAGTCCAAATATTATTAAGGGTTAATAATATTTGACTGTTCTATTTTTAGCCCGACAGTGTAAAAATAGAAACTGCCCAATGTCTAAAAATAGAGGTCCATCTATTTTTACCAACATGACCAACCATCCATAAATAGCATATTGCAACTCATAGACCATGATCCCTATGTCTAAAAATAGACTAGTCTAAAAATAGACTTTGTGACAAAAATCACCTGTGTGGGCCCCACCCAGTTTAGGTGATCACTTTCCAACTAGGATCAGGAAAGATGTTTCAGGATGCCTCCTTCACTGTTTCTTGTTGCAATCTTCAACACTCCCTCTCAACAAGAAAGAACTGTCTTTGCATGCGACATGAAACTCCATGCATTCGCCCTGCAACCTTCACAAGCGCCATGCAACTCCATGCATGCGACATGCAACTCCATGCATTCGCCATGCACCCTTTGCATGCGCCATGCAAACTAATGCATGCACCATGCAACTCCATGCATGCGCCATGCACCCTTTTCATGCAACATCTCCGAAACTGAATAGGCTCCAAACAACTCAATCAGTCTGATGCATCTATCATCAAAGTCTTCGACTTCTGCTGGTACCAACTACACATGTCATCAGGAACCACTGCGCTGTTGAACTCTTGCACCCATGCACTCTGCACTTGCTGTCAACTCTGATCCGCGCTCTAGTATCCGACACTATCACTACTGCTGCGCTATGGGCACCTCGTAGCCAGGTTCAACTCATGAGATCCACACCATCTCATGAATCCTGCCCAGAAATCTCCCCTTGGGATTAATCATGCATGTCGCCCCACCTCTCACCTGGTGGTATAGCTGCATGCACTCCCTCTGCCCATCTGGCATGAAATTTCTCTGCATGAGTGGTTTCTCCCACTCCATGATCCTCTTGTGGCTGCTCCACATCCCGAGGTTCACTATCACCTACATGCAATACTTGCTCCCTCTCAAGCATCAGTTGCATGTCTTTCTCCTGCTTCCCAATAGTAGGAAGCTCCGTATACATCCCATCTACTTCAAGTCTATAGAGATTCTTTGCCCAAATCCCAACCTTCTTGACTTGTCCCGTTGCCTTGTGCCGAAGGAAAACTTTTCCTTCTCTGAAGACAACTTCATACCCTTTATCCTCTAACATTGCGACTGAGATTAAATTCTTTGTTAGACCTGGTACATGCAATACATCTTGTAAAAGAATGAGTTTACCTGACTCCCTCTGAAAGGTTATGGTACCAATGCCGGTCGCATTGTATCATCCACCGTTGCCCAACTCAACATGCATTTGGAGACCTTTCTCCACCAAGTCACTGAAAAGATTTGCATCTCCCGTCATGTGAAAGGAAGCGCCACTATCAAAATACCACCCTGATCCCAATGCACTAGAAACCATGCATGCGATCAATGAGAAGTCCAGCTCAAATTGCAAGGCAAGAGCCTCACCAGCTGCAGCTCCAGCAACCTGCTTGTTCTTCTTCTTTTGTGGACAATTCGTGGCGTAATGTCCATGATCGTGACAGTGAAAACACTTCACTTTGGACATGTCATGCTCTTTACCATCTGCACCGGATTGAGAAGCATTCTTCTTTCCCTTCCCCTTCCTTGCTTTGGTAGCCAAAGTGCAATCTTCTTCATCAGATGCCTTTGATGAAGATCCATCCCTGGTACTCTGCCTTATCTCCTCTTGCACAAGATCAGACCATAGTCTTTCCCATCCTAGCAATTTCTCCCGACCATTGACACTGTCCTGATATGCATGCCAACTTTTCAGAAGCCCGAGGAGAGCCAAGCTCACTATTTCCTCATCCTCCACACTAACTCCTACACTCCCAAGTTCATCCCTGCAGTGGACAAACTTTGTCAAGTATACCGGAATAGTGTCATTCTTCTCCATCTTTATTTTCCTGAGTTTATCCTTGAGCACCAACTTCCTTTGGTCACTCCTGCTCTGGAAAAATTCTGTCAAAGCTTTCCACATCAAGAATGGAGAAGCTTTACCATGCAGGCTGGATACTATGTGATCCTTCACTCACTCCAACAGAATCCTTCAACACCTTGCTGTCTTCTTTTGCCAAGCTTCAATCACAGCAACATCCGTAGAAGTAGGCTTTGGAATTTCTTTCTCTATGAATTCCAACAGCGCATTGTCATCTAACACTACCTCCATCCTGTCTTTCCATGCAATATAATTCAAGTTGCCTTCCAAGGCATACTCCAATCGCAATCCGACGAAAGACATCTTTGCTTTTGACACCAAGAAAAAACAATTCTGCAATTCGAATTCCACAAGTTGAAAACTCAACCGCTTCCGATCTACACTTGAGAGAAAATTATTTCTAGCACAGAGATCGACTGCAGGGGCATTTACTGGATATATCACCTTTCAGAGAAAGGATGGATCCAGAGGCTACCTGGCCCGCTTACAGACTCTGTCTACCAAAATAAGTTTGTAATCACTGTAATAGATCTGATGATCAATATAGCTCCGATACCATGTAGAAATTTGAATAATTTGCTGAGTTATTCACCGAGATTATCCTGGTCACATACTATTTGAGCTTCATACATAACACATAATCTCTTCTACGCATTAATCATCACATGTGGAAATAAAAACAACAAGTGGTATTGAAAACATTCACATGCGCACATAGAAATTCAACACATATAACACAGTATGTATACCGGGGAAAGCTTACAGCTGAAAACCCCCTACTGTCTATATATTATAATGAAGAAGAATCATGTAACAATCTCAGTACAATACTCCTCACAAGTACTTAGTATTGTCTCCAAAAGTTACACACAAACTAGCTCAGTTTTGAACAAGTCACGGGTTCAAAACTCCTCCACTGTTTGCCTGCCTCTACTACGCAATCCAAGATGAGAGAATAGATGGAATGAATTCGAATTCCCTTGGCTTTAACTGCGCAACCCTCATTGGCAATCTCCTCCAATGATTGTGCAAATCTCATGCACACTATAGTCAAAATTGATAGTAGACTCCACCCTTTCACCCACCTCTAACACTGGTCTCCACTGAACTGTCCATGCACTGCTGTTAACTGATGTGTTCTTTAGTTGAATAATGAGTTAATAATTAGTGAATTAATTAATAATTAATTCACACCACTCATCTCTAGTGTATTAGCCAGTTAAACTAAATACAGCTAGTTCAACTAAGTTAAACCGAACACAACTCCACCAACTGTCTCATCAACTCCACCAAACTCTGCCACATGAGTTCTAACTGAAGTCAACCATGCAATAGCTCAACTAACCCATAGGAAATTCAAATTTCCTTCTGTCAGCTGCATGTGCCACATCCAAGCATCAAACTGAAGTGCTCCAAGAGGATAAGATAATGTTTATAGTCTAAATATTATTAAGGGTTAATAATATTTAACTGTTCTATTTTTAGCCCGGCAGTCTAAAAATAGAAACCGCCCAATGTCTAAAAATAGAGGTCCATCTATTTTTACCAACTCGACCAATCATCCATAAATAGCATCCCGCAACTCATAGACCATGATCCATATGTCTAAAAATAGACATAGTCTAAAAATAGACTTTGCGACAAAAATCACCTGTGTGGGCCCCACCTAGTTTAGGTGATCACTTTCCAACTAGGATCAGGAAAGATGTTTCAGGATGCCTCCTTCACTGTTTCTTGCTGCAATCTTCAACAGGAGGATCTCAACACAATGGGGACCATTGCTTCCTAAGGAGGGAGGAATGATCCAGGTGGATATCGGTGGCCACCCACCTATTCCATTTGGACTAGCACCATCAATTCTTGCAGCTTTTCACGTTCAGCACAACTTACTATTTTTAGCAGGCTTTCGGGTCCTCCACTCCCAAAGCCGTTTTGGGGCCTTAATGATCCAGGTGGATATTGGTGGCCGCCCACCTATTCCATTTGAACCCCCACCATCAGTTCTTTCAGTTTTCAAGTTGCAACAAAACTTACTATTTTTAGCAGTTTTTCGAGTCCTGAACTTCCGGAGTCGTTTTGAGGCCCTAAATGACGTTTTTTCGGAAAACGGAGAGCAACATGGGTCCATGGACCGATGTTTCTCATTCAAAAATTGAATTCCTTGGATAGATCTTTCTAACGAGCTATTGAACGCGTGAAACGGAGATCGGGTGCCAAAGTTATGCCCCCGGGAAGTTGAACCACCAATTTACCCAAACGGGCGCCCACAGTTTTGGCGCCTCATCTCCTACGGTTAGGTTTTTGGACGTTTCAGATTCTACATTGTTTCTCAACAATAAATAGGCCCTCGAGCCTCATTGTAACACAGTTCAGAGGTCTGTAGCCATCATATCTCTTCTCAGAGATTCGCTACCAGCACCCTAGCTATTTTATTTCCATTATGCTTGTAAGCATATTTCTGTTATTTGATATTAATGAAATGAAGCATTATTTCCACTGCATCTCTATGTTCATGGTTATTTCTATATTATGTTGCGTTCCTACATAAAATCTAGATCAGGGAAGGGTCTCCCTTTTTTAGCAATCTGTTAAAACATACTGGAAGTTTAAATGTGTTCTTGCCAAAGCTCTGATGAGTATGAAAGAACAGGAAGCTCATACTTCACTCCTCTTTGACCTTAATCAAATCAAACCAAATATGAGATCAATGACAAAGACCCAAATGCAGCAGAATGCCAGAATTGGATGAATTGAGGAGCAATTGCGAGCACTGCAGTATGTGGAGGTGCCCGGGTCCTCTGCTAAGGACCCAACACCAGTGGATTCTTCATATGGATAGGCACTTTTCGGTTTTATAGTCTTTTTGTATGATTTTTGTCAATAGTACTTATAGTTGTTGCTTCATCTGTAAATATTATGGACATAGTCGAGTAGTAATAGTAGCTACTGATAGACTGAAATAGTACCGATTTTGGTTCGCCTTTAACTTTTTAAGGTGGCCAACAGACCTGGTTTCCTTTGGGTAGGTTGAGGCACCACCTCACTGTTGTATCTATTTAGCAACTTGCTCTAAATAATATAAAAAGTCAGGTCCTACGGAATTTACAAAAAAAAAAAAAAAAAAATCACTCAATTGTACATGAAAAGTGGCAACAAGTTGTCCTTATGGTATTTGAAGAAAATGTAAAGAAAATTTTGAAGTGTGGGGTATGAATTGAATAAAAGGAGATTCAGAGAAAGGATATGCTAATCCATGGTGGTCCACAAGAAATTTGGTATTCTCCTAAATGCTATGTATAGGCTACATGTCAAATTTACAGTCTCAAATTTACATTTTAACTTTTGACGTTTCAAAATTTTCCTAAAACGTTAGGTGGAACATCAAATTCCAGGCCTGCTCCCATGTAAAGAAATCATGAATATGGCATGAAAGAAAGTGTGAATGGGGAGTGGGGACGTAAGAATTTAGTACTTTGGTTGCATTTTCGTGGTCGTAAAAAAATGTGTTGATTTGTGGTCGTCGATAAGAAAGATCTTCCCATGTGCAGAAAGGAGTTGACAAAAGTTTTTTTTTGGTAAAAAAAAATAAAAAATTTAAGTAGTTGGAGTGTTTGAATTGTTTTTTTGATGGTGGAAATGGATTCAATACTATCAGAAACCCCTGTGGTACCCAAAATCTTGAAGTTTGACAGCTGTAACCCAGATTTTCAAAAAATTCTACCAAAGTTTGTCATAATCTTGCCAGAATTTCTAAATTATTCTGTTGATTTTTTAGACTATTCAATTATAGAAATCATGAACCGCGGGAAATCAACTGGGAAATTAAAGAAAGTGTGAAAAATACGTTTGTCGGATTGTGGGAATGGGGATGTAAGAATTTAATACTTATTGCTACACTCTTAAAGTTCATG
This sequence comes from Pinus albicaulis, assembly GCA_034641835.2. Lineage (NCBI taxonomy): Eukaryota > Viridiplantae > Streptophyta > Pinopsida > Pinales > Pinaceae > Pinus > Pinus albicaulis. The sequence goes on along the minus strand of CM076572.1, from coordinate 1,416,145,254 downwards.
TCCACTATGTCATGATTTTTACAGCTGGATGGAAAGTAAGCGTGAAAAACTGGCGATATGTCCGATTAATTAGTGAGAAGCATGGTTGGATTTTTGTGTTGTTATTTGATTATAAGAATATCTTTTTTCCATTTTGCAATTTTAATTTGTAAATTTGTAATTGTATTGATGATATGATCATCACGAAAACAAATTTCCTAGTTTTGGAAATGAGCTTACTGCATTGTTTGGTAGTAACTAAAGAGATGGCGGCAGGTGGTGCTGCCTCTGGTATCCTGTACAACTTATTTCCAAAAGTAACAATAACAACGCGAGGTCGGGACTCATATACATCATGTCGCTTCCACATGTATGGTTTGACTAATAATACATCACAAACATCAAGAGGGGAAATGTCATATAATACCTCATCCGTGAAGGGCTTGATGTTGTAGGGAAGGCGCCATTGCTCGTTGACGCGAAAATCCCGTCCTTTGTGAAGCCATCCGATGGTGTATGGCTCTAGGTGTGCTATGGTCAGCAAGCCCAGTCGCTTCACAACCTCTGCTGAAATAAGGTTCTTTTGGTTCCTGTTGTTGAAAATGAACTGCAGCGGGGAACCCTTTTCCCACATCTGGGAATGGAATAGGCACTCCTCCTCCTCTGGATCTTCCAGTTCCTACTTTTGGATCTTTGCTGTGGCAACGGTGGCATTGGGATCCACATTTATAATTTTATTCCCTTTGTCACTCCCCTTGTCGGGTTCTGATTTAGAGTCGGAGCATGCATCTGATTCAAAAGCCTTCAACTCAGCCACCAATCACTACATGGCCCAACACTCACTTATGTTGTGAGTGGAGCTCTTATGGAACTCACATCACTTTCGCATGTCCTTCTTTGGCTTCAAGATGTTTTTCTTTGCTTGCGGCTTTGGCGGGTTATCCTGGGCCACCCCACCTTGGCTTTGTCCTTTATTCTGCGATTTTGGGGCACCTTTCCCTTGCTTCTGATTCACAGATCCAAAGTCTCGCTTCTTCTGTTTGAACTTCTGCTCAATCTTGGCAACATACTGGTATGCTGCACCAAGCGAGGAGATGTCAAAGAACTCCATTTCCTCCTGAATGTATATGTGTAGACAGTTTTAGTACTTCAACACCAAATGTTTCTCTGAATCTTTGATACCCAATTTTGTCCATAGGGTATGGAACAGATTCGTTAGCTCATGCACATCTTGATCCCTTTGTTGTTGCAGTGTAGTCCACTGTATGTACTTGTCCTCATAGCTCCCCATGAGATAATATTTTTTTTTTATGGCATCTCGGAAATAATTCCAAGTGGGTGCGGTCGAAAACCGAGAGCATTCCCTCTCGTCCTTTTTCTCACATTAGGTTTCCCACTAGTCCTTGACATGGAGGGCAGCTTTGAGGAGTGAAAAAGTAATATTTTCCCAGTTGGAAAAGTCATGAATCGAGAAATACCCTTCTTATAGATTCAACCATCTATCTATGGCGTATGCATCTATTTGGCCATCAAATATGGGAATGTGAAAGTTTACTTGTACCTTAAAAGGAGTTGCACTTCCAGAGTGGCTGTTGGATGCAGATGCGCCACCGGTGGACAGTCTTTGAAGAATCTGGGCAAAGTTCTCCATCATCGCATTCCTTTGTTTCTCGAGGGCCTCCTCGAGCAATATTTTGATAGGATATCCTGCTCCCTCATCTTTCTTTTCATCCCCCATGGGCGGTTGTCGGGGTTTGCGAGGATAATCTTGCAAAGGTTCAAGCAGATCGAGCCCTAACTCCATATACCTCAACCTCGTTGGGGACATGCAAAGAAGCATCGAGAAAGAGTAGATCACTCTAATACCACTGATTCGGACTTATGTAGGAATGCAATAAAATACAGAAATACACATAAACACAGAGATGCAACAAAAATACGACTTTATTTCATTAATGTCTCATAACTGAAATATGCTTATAGATAGAATGGAAATAAACTAGCTAGGGTGTTGGTAGCTTATCTCTGAGAAGAGATGTGGCGGATACATGCCTCTAAATTGTGTTAAAATGAGGCTCGAAGGCGTATATATTAATGAGAAACAATGGAAAACCCTAAACATCCAAAAAATTAACCCTAGGAGATGAAACACCAAACTATGGGTCCTTTCAGTGTAAATTGGTACATCAATTTCTCGGGGTCGTAACTTTGGCATACTATCTCCATTTGACGTACATGATACATTGTTAGAAAGATCTATTCGAGGAATACAAATGCTGACAACAAATATAAAGTCTTTGACTCATATTTGCGTAGAGGTGGTTTCCCAAAAAACGTCGTTTAGGGCCTCAAAATGGCTCCGAAAGTTCAGAACCCGAAAAACTGCCAAAAAATACTAAATTGTGCTACAATTAAGAAAACTAAAACACTGAAAGAAACAATGGTGGAATAGGAGGGTGACCACCAATATCCACTTGGATCAAGGGGACATTGAAATAATGGAGAACATTGGCAGCAATATGGTGATTGCTTTAATCCACAAAGCCTTAAAGGTGTGCAAAATATCTTCATCAATGAAGAAAATTTCAAACACTTTTCCAACCAATCCCTGGTTTGATGAGGAGTGTAACACTGCAAAAAGATCATTGAAAGAGAAGGAAGTAAACAATGAAGGCATGAAAAAGTAAAAATATGTGTTAAAAACAAAAAAAGAAAAGTATGTGATTTCAAGAAGGAATGAATTAATTTCCTTGGGAAAATTTAATCGCAAAAGATTTTGGAGAGAATTACAGCAAAAGAAAAAGCAAATGGATAATAATATCTCAACTACTTAATGGTTAGAGTACGTGAAGCTTCTTTACAAGAGAGATTCAACAGAGAAGTATCCCTCCCATAATCAACACTTCAGCTGATTTGTTTTCATTAGAAGATGTCAAATGTGGTATAAAAAAGTTAGCAAATGGTAAAGCTCAAGACATTGATGGATTGCAAGCAGAATTTTTAAAGTGGCAGGTTGAAACCTTGGGTCCGATTATTAAAAATATCTTCAACAACATCACACGAAGTAGTTTTCCAATTGAATGGACAAATAGTTTGGCTATCCCCTTGTACAAAAATGGAGACTTTCTCAGGAGGCCCATTTTAGACCTCAAAATTTCTCTAATGAACACAAGTTGTTAGGATATTCCGACACATAGGAAATAGTTAAGAATAACTTAGTCTAATGTAGAGTTAGGTAAAGTGTGTTTCTTTACCATGTATATTTCTAACTTATAATCTGACGGTCATGATTTGTAGTGATCCGACGGTTATCTTTCACCTTGGTATTAATGACAATTGATCCGTGGCTTAAAACCCAATTGGTCCATGATCTCTATTTAAAGAGCATGGAGGGTCATTTGCCCGGTAACCATTTGTGAGAGAAACATATGTAACTTTTCTTTTTATATTAATAAATTGCTTGAAGTGGCCGCGTTGGCTCAGGCCGTGGAATGTTCCCCTCTTTGAGGGTTTTAACCACGTGATTATACTGGTGTACTGATTTGTGATCTGTTTGTGAGCGGTGACCTTTGGTTCTTGATCTACGGAACTTACCCTGTAAATTCCTACATGGTATCAGAGCTATTTTGTGGGCCGCATCCGTTGTTGATCAAAATCCAAAGCCAGTTTGATTGCATGTGAATGTCGTTTTGTAGATCTACTATTTATGAACATTTTTGGGCTTGGAGAACTGCTCGGTTGTGTTCGGAGCGTCTTTTATAGTGAGGAACGCCTTTCGTTTCATGCGAAAAGGTTTTCGGCTGCCCAAGTTATGACAGTTTAGATCTAGAGGTATAAAGCATTTGTTTTGCAGTTATATTTGTTAATAGTTCTGCTTATTTAGGTTCCCTCTTTTTATTTTTGGTTTTTAGGTTTTTTTTATTTGCTGGATCTATACCCTCTTCTTTGTGTATGCTCTTTGTTCTGCGCTACGTGTGATCTCAGCAAATCAGAAGCAGGGAAAAGGATTTTTTTTTCTACGTATGCTCTTTCCCCACGTCTTTGTGCGATCTCAGGAAATCAGAAATAGTGAAAAAAGTGATAGTTGCCGGTAAGGCTAACCAAGAATCTAAAATTCTGCCATAAGGCTCTACATTTTGTTTTTTCTTTGCTCAATTTTTGTGTTTTTTGTGCAGGAAAAGGCACGCATACCAAAAAAAACAACCTTCCTCCTTTCATACAATAACGTGATCCTTTTATTATCTCACTTGGTGAGGGGTTAGTTTATGAGAATAGAGGTCTTGGGTTCAAGTCTCCTTATCAAGCTTCTTTTGTAAAAAGTTTTTGTCCAAAGGGGTGGAATTTTTTTCTAAAAAGCCGCACTTCATCTTGTTCTCGTAGCTATTTGGCATCTACAACTCAGATTTTTCAAAAGGTATAACTTCTTCATTCGGAAGCCATTTTTCGAGCCGTTTTTTTTTAAATGGCCTAATTTTTCGAGATCTTTCCATTGGGGTAGTTAGTTTCAGCTTTTCTTAGCTTCATTTTTTTTAAAAATGGAAAGTGCATGCCCGGTTATTCTTAACAGCACCAATTATTTCCAATGGCTACCTCACATGGTAGATATACTTAGAAGTAAAGGGCTTTATAGAATAGCCACAGGACAAGAAACTAAAATTTTCGATGATGATAAAGCTGCTAAATGGGAAAATAAACAAGATCAAGCACGAGGGTTGATAGGAATGTCCATTGCTCAAGATATTCGATTTCATATCCTTGACATTGATACCCTTGATGAAGCCCTGGAAAAGCTAAAAAGTGTTTTTGGCTTTCAAAATCAAATCAGGGCCCACCAGCTTGAAAATGAGTTTCTTACTTTGGACCACAATAATTTCTCCTCCATTGAAGATTTTTTGTCCAAATTTAAGACCCTCAGAATTCTTTTAGAAGGTTGTAAGATAAAAAAGGACGATGGTAGCCTCATCTATTGCATTCTTGCTAAGCTTGGCCCCGCATACTCTGTTTTTGTTTCTGCCTTCCATTCCACCAGAGAAGCCATCATTTCTTCAGGAACCACCTACAAGAATCCCTCTTTTGATGCCTTTTGCGATTCTTTGATAAGTGAACAAGAAAAATTTTACACCTTGGTCTTATCACTGCTGGAAATGCTTCTAAGAAAGCCTTAGCAGCCCAACAACAACCATATCAAAATAATCCCAAGAAGCAGTATCCTAAAAAATATGGTCCTAAACCAAACAAGGGCCCTAAGAAATTTCAGCGACAAACTGAAAAATCAAATCACCAAAATAATAAGGAAAATCAAAACAAAGAGAAGAAGACAGATAGACATTGCAACTTTTGTAATCGAGATGGCCATATAGATTCCAAATGTTTTAAGAAGATGGAAGCTTTAGAAGCAGCAATGAAGAAGCACAACATCAATTTGGAGCACTCTTCACCTTCATATTCAGGCATGGCACTTTCTGCTTGTGGTTGTCAAGCATCAAGATCTGGTTATGCATTAAATGTATCTTCTTCTTCTCCTTCTCATGAGTGGCTCATTGATTCTGGAGCTTCTTACCACATGACTAAAAATAAATCCATGTTTTCTTCTTTAAATGATTGTAACACCAAACACATTTATGTTGGTGATGATAGATCTCTTAGTGTTGTAGGATCTAGAACCATTCATCTAGATAATGGTCAATTTAGTGATGTACTATGTGTTCCTACCTTGTCATGCAACCTTCTATTTGTTTATCAAATAACTCATTCAGGTGAAGGGAAAATAGTAGAATTGTCACCTCATGATGTTGTAATCAAGGACCTCAAAGATCCTAAACATATTTCAGCTACTGGCATTGCTGATGATTCCACAAGGTTGTATAAGTTTGACAACTTTGGGTCATCGTCTCTTCCCTCCATTTTTGTTGCTCATAATGATGATTTGAGAAAAATTTGGCATGAGCGATTTGGTCACTTAAACTATCGCTCTCTTCAAACTCTATGTAAGGAAAATATGGTGACGGGTCTTCCTATGGTATCTTGTCGAGATTGTGTTTGTTCCGGATGTGTACTCGGAAAACATCATCGGGATAGTTTTGACAAATGTGCCTCTTGGCACGCTTCAGCCCCTTTGCAGCTTGTGCATAGTGATTTATGTGGTCCACTTCCTGTTGTTTCTTTCTTTGGTTGCAAGTAATTCTTAACATTCATTGATGATTTTTCTAGACGCACTTGGTATACTTCTTAAAAATCAAGAGTGAAGTTTTTAACATGTTCTTGGCCTTTAAGGCCTTTGTTGAGAAACAATCTGGACATCAAATTCTTAAGTTAAGATCAGCCAATGGAGGAGAATATGTTAACAACAAATTTATCAACTTCTGCATTGAGCATGGCATTCAATTGCAACATACTGTTCCATATACTCCACAACAAAATGGTGTAGCTAAAAGGAAGAATTGCACCTTAAAAGAAATGGCTAATTGTATGCTTCAATCTAAAGGACTTGGTCTCAATTTTTGGGCAGAAGCCATTAACTGTGCAAATTACATAGTTAATCGCACTCCTACTAAGGTTTTAAAGAATATAACTCCAAAAGAAACTTGGAGCTCAATCAAACCAGATGTAAGTCACTTTCATGTTTTTGGAAGTGATGCTTGGGCCCATATTCCAGATGCGAAATATAAAGCCTTAGAACCTAAGAGTGAAAAATGTATTATTGTTGATATTCTAAAGATGTCAAAGGATATAGACTTCTTCAACCAAAATCCAAAAATATAATCATTAGAAGAGATGTAAAATTTGATGAAAATATATTGGCCTGCGAGCCTAGTTCGGCGAGTGTGCCACCTTTGGCCTGCGAGCCTGATTCGGCATATGTGCCACTTCTCTCCCTCTCTTCTATTTTTAATAGCATTCCTTCTAGTTCAGATGATGACAACGAGGATGACAATATTCCTCCACCTCTTGAAATTGTTCCTTATACTCCACCACTTCCAAGATGGGTCCGCTCTACTCCGGATGCAGCAGGTTGTCTTGCAGGTGACCCTGTCGATCAATGACGTATACGTTGTCAGTTCGAAAGAGCCTCTTCCTTATTGGTTCAGGTTCCAGAAAAACTTGATCCATAAACCTTTGAAGAAGCCTCTGGTCATCCAGATTGGGATGAAGCTATGAATGAAGAGTATTGTTCCTTATTGGCAAATGATACTTGGGATCTTGTTCCTCTTCCAAAAGGAAGAAAACTTGTCAGATGTAGATGGGTTTACAAAACCAAGTTTGGACCAGACGGAAAAGTTGATAGACATAAAGCTCGTCTTGTTGCTAAAGGATTTTCACAAGTTGAAGGCATTGACTATACTGAAACATTCTCCCCTGTTGCCAAAATGAATTCTATCCACCTTGCTCTTTCCCTTGCTGCCTCCTTTAAATGGGAAGTCCATCAGATGGATGTTAAATCCGCCTTCTTACATGGAGATTTGCATGAAGAAATCTACATGGAACAACCCCCTGGCTTTATCCAGAAAGACTCTAGCCTTGTTTGTCGCCTTCAGAAGTCTCTCTATGGTCTCAAACAAGCTCCTCGGGCTTGGTATGCCAAAATGGATAGATTTCTCTTAGATAATGGCTTTTCTAGGTGTCATTCTGACAACACTGTCTACACCAAGAAAGTGGGTAATTCCTTCACCATCCTTGTTCTTTATGTTGTGATATTATCCTTATTGGTAGTGATCCAAACCATATAAACCATGTGAAGTCTAGCCTCAAAAAGAAGTTTGAAATTGTTGGTGCCTTTTTAGTTTGCAAGATTGGCAAGAACAAACGTTGCAGAGCCTACATCAAAACCACTTTAGAATCCTAGGATCTAGCTCTCTTGGATTCAGAGAGGGATCTCTCTAGATAAGTGTTTTCTAAGAATATAATCTTTAAGGTTTATGATATGATATTAGGCTAGTTGTAAGTACAAGGGTTTTGCTTATTTTAGGGTGAGGTTGATGACCTCCTTATAATAAAAATTCTATATTTTATTTTATTTTTTTATATTTTACCCCAATAATTTATATATATAAAAAAAATTAATAATCATATTTCTAGTGTCTTCAATTTTCATTACAACTCTCCCACCATAATTCACCATAACTGAGAAGCATTATTTTACACCATCATAGATTTCCTTGGTAATGATCGATCCATTCCGAAGAAAGAATGGCTTGACTTTCCCCTTTGAGGTTGAGGTTGAGGTTTGATTATAATTGCCGATAAAATAGTGACAACTCGGGGCCACTTTTCACATGGAGCTTCATGCGTATTGAAGCTGAGTAACTGCTCTCCTGTCTTTGTTTAATACCATTAATTCTTTACTGCTGGACTTTCAAGGCTGACGTGCGCTGTGGCGTGCTTTGGACAACTGGACAGAAAAATTTCAAAACGAGTGGTATGGTCGATCGATTATTATTGAGAAGAGTCGTTAGATTTTTATGTTGTCATTTGACTTTGAGTATCTTCATTTATAATTTTTTAATTTTAATACAAATTAAATTCTTTATAAGTTTATATCTATAACAGTTATTATATTTAATTAAAAATAACTCAATTGTATATGAAAAGTGGCGATAAGTTGTCATTATCATATTTTGAAGAAATTGTAGAGAAAATTTTGAACTGTGGGGTATGAACTGAACAAAAAGAGATCCGATATGCTGATCCACAAGAAAGTCGGTATTCTTGTAAAGGCCGTGTATAGCAATTCTCCGATGTGATGGAATCATGAACATGTACTGTGAAGCTATGACATGAAAGAATGTGTGAATGGGGGAGTGCGGATTTAAAATTTTTTTATTTATTTTCTTATTAGTAGTAGGAATAAAAAAAAGTCAATACATAATTTTTTTACTTAAAAATTTGTAAAACCAAACGGCCACCACACTCAACTGTTGACCACATACTTTTTTGTTTACACTCCTGTGATTGTCCACAAACGATAATTGAATTAAAAAAGAAAGTGCTGATCCGTGGGCGTCCACAAGAAAGATCCTCCCACCTGAAGAAATCATGCACCGCGTGAAAACAAAGAGAGTGTGAAAAAAGACGTTTGTCAGACTGTGGGAATGGGGAGTGGGGACGTAACAATTTAATACTTATTGCTGCACTTTCAAAGTTCATGTCAGCTGTGGCGTAGTATAATATATAAAAAGTTGTATAGTGATTCCAATTAAATATATAAAAATAATAATTATATATAAAAAGTGGTATAGTGATTCCAATTATAATAAGTGTGAAATTTTAGGCTGAGTATGAATAGTGTAAAAAAACAGATATTAAAAAAACAAAAAATTGTTGAGATATTGTGGGTAGGAATTGAATAAAAGAAAATATGGAAAACAGAGATGTGTTGTGGAAATAAATTGATTAAAAGGAAAATTTTCAAGGATGGTATGCTGATTTGGAGTAGAATCCATTATTATTGAGAAGAGTGGTTAGATTTTTGTGTTGTAATTTAACTTTGAGTATGGATTATCCTGAATTTATAAGTTCTTAATTTTAATACAAATTAGATTCATTATAAAATTATATCTATAATCGTTATCATATTTAATTAAAAATAACTCAATCGTACGTGAAAAGTGGCAATAAGTTGATATTTGAAGAAAATGCAGAGAAAATTTTGAACTGTGGGGGTATGAATTGAATAAAAACAGTGGGGACGTAAGAATTAAATACTTCTGGTTGCACTTCAGTGGTCGTGAACAAGAAATAATTGAATTAAAAAGATCCTCCCATGTGAAGAAATCATGAAGCGCGGGAAATCAGCGGCAAATTAAAGAAAGTGTCAAAAAAACGTTTGTCGGATTGAGGGAATGGGGACTTACGAATTTAATACTTATTGCTGCCTTTTTCAAAGTTCATGTCCGCTGTGGCGTAGTATAATATATAAAAAGTGGTATAGTGATTCCAATTATAATATATAAAAAAACTTAATTATATATAAAAATTGGTATAGTGATTTAATTATAATATATAAAAAGACTCAATTATATATAAAAAGTGATACAGTGATTCCAATTAGAATATATAAAGAAACTCAATTATATAAAAAGGTGATACAGTGATTCCAATTATAATATATAAAGAAAGTGTGAAATTCTTGACTGAGTATGAATGGCATAAAAAAGCATATATTAAAAAAAAACTGGGGGGTATGAATTGAATAAAAAGAGATCCGGAAAAATGATATGCTAATCCGTGGTGGTCCACAATAAAGTCGGTATTATTCTAAAGGCCGTGTATAGCGATTCTCCGATATGAAGGAATCTGCACGAAGCTATGACATGAAAGAAAGAAGGTGTGAATGGGGAGTGGGGAGTTTTTTTTTATTTTCTTATTATAGGTAGGAATCAAAGATGAGTCAATACATAATTTTTTTAATAGCAGTATGGGTATCATATGTAGGAATAGGGAATGTGGACCTAAAAATTTAATATTGGGTGGTGCACTTTTATGAAATTATGAAATGTTTTAAGAACGTAGGGGAATGAGAGATGAACATTTTGTCTGATTGTGGGCAGAGGCAGTGGGGATGCAAGAATTTAATAATTGAAATTCTTTTTCGCTGGGCTTTCCAAGTTAATAATTGAAATCATGTGGCCTGACTTATATAGCTGGATAGAAAATAAGCCTATTATTTAAAAGCAGGTGGTATGGTCCATTAATTATCGAGAAGCATGGTTGGATCTGTGTTTTAATTTGGGTTAAAAAATGATTTTTGTTTTTTATTTCCATTTTTTTAGTATATCATAATTGTGATTATGATAATTGTAACTAAAGTGCAAATGTAAAATATCTATTTTCCCACTTTCTAATGCTATAAATAAAAGATATTTTTATATTTTCTTTCATCTTATGAATTGCTATGATTGCTATTACTATAGATATGACATATTATAAATGTAATTATATATTTTATTTTGGGATGAGTTTGAATATAATGATATATAAAAATGAATTAAATATTTAGAAATGGAAGAGAATGATTCATCATTCTAGATTTACTATAAAAAAATCCTATCAAAATGAAATTAACTGAATGATTGCTAACACATAATAAAATTGTGTTTAGGAGAAAAATTCTTACTAAAAAACAATTTGCTTTGTTAATTCAAATTAATTTGGCATTCTCAGTATTTGAAATAAGGAGGATGTTTGTGCTTATGACCATAAGGTGTAAGTGATGATACATTTCCTTACTAATAAAAAAGAAAGACATTGTATCATGAAAATTTGAGTAGTTCACAAAGCGACTGAGTCTGTTGTAAGTTTCAACCTTGTACAAATAATCCCCGCAAACAAATTCTTAGTAAAATATAAAAGATATAATGGAAAAAACACAAATTTACACAATGATTTTATCTTAGAAAGACAAACTCCAACTCCAGAAACCAACAATTTTTGTTTTCATTACATTTTATGTATAGTATTACAATACATCAACAAAATGTACCAAGAAATTTTCAATTTGATTTTTCCTTATTAAATTGAGAAATTTTGAATTTCCACATTAACACGCAACCTGGATGTAGTTAACTTGTGTGACATGACTCTTCTCACTCAGTTAGCTCAGTAAATTCAAGTTGGAGGAGTTAGAGTTTATTTAAGAATGTGTGATTGCTAATTTGTAGAGTTCATTTAAGAATGTGTGATTGCTAATTTGTAGAGTTCATTTAAGAATGTATGATTGCTAATTTGTAACAATAAAGGTCAACTATTTCAAGTTGTTTTCAGTTAAACTAGTTCTAAGTGTTGGAGGAAATAGTGTAAGGTTAGTTGTGCAGTGGGACTTTAGTCGAACTCAATGATCATCGAGTTAACTGATCAATTCTCCCAGAATAGCTAATACATGTAGAGAATTCGAGTTCCCCGGCTATGGTGGAGATTCCAAGGCAGTGTAACATTAGTTGAAGTCTAGTATTAAGTGTAAAGTGTTGCATTTCATCAGATGATAAACCTTGGGAATTGTGAAATCATTTTTGAGGAATTTCCTAAATAATAGGGGTCTAATTTCTCAATGAATGGTGCAAGGAAGTAAGGGCTCAAGCAGAGGAAGAAATTGATTAAGTCTTGGTGAGAAAAGAGATAGGTTATTCAATTTCAATTTGTGCTTAATTGAGAAAAGCAATTGTAATACATCTATATTCATCAAATTAATGTAAGCAAGCAATGGAGTTTTTAGCAGACTGTTTTCCCCTGGAAAAATACTGTGTGCATGTGTGTTATTTCTCATTTCATGGTTGTGATTGGTGTTCTAAATTGTGAATTTATTTCCACAAAGCAGTAGAGTAGGTTTGTGTCTTGTGATTTTGATTAAAATTTCATAAGCAGTTGCAAATCTACATCATAATTTCTACACATGTGAACCACAACTCCAACAAAAACCATGTGAAAAACCACCATGCACCATAAAACCACAGGAAAAAACACCATGTGGTACAAAAACTCTTTTAGAAAAAATGTGGGCCAAAAACCACCAAAAATAAACGTATAAAGCTACCCAAAAAAATTCTTTTGGGGCACCTCGTTGAACGCCATGTTACAGGGTTCCTGCCTCCTTGAATATCCCCCAACCAAGGGGGCTAAACAACTAACCCCCCTTGTTCGTGGTGCATATAAGTCATGCAACCAATATAAGACATAACCAACATTTTCTAACACAAAAAATATGTAGTTGTATTAAGAATGTTTTAGAACACTACCAAAAAATAAGTATAGCAAGTTGAGACATCTTTGAAACAAATGACATCAACATTGTAAATGTAATTTTTTTCATTCTTGGTTCCATAGATTGTACAAGTTCCCTAAATATGTAAACACAAATATTTTATTCTAATCTAACATTCGTAATACTTTGTTAGACTTCCAAAGTTATTATTTTTTTTTATGGTATGGTTGATCAATTATTAATGAACAATGGCTAAATTCCCTATATTGTCATTTGACCTCGAGAATTAATTATATAGCTCTAATAATGGTGACAAATCATGGCCAATTTTCACATGCAACCTCATGATCATTCACATATTTCATGAAACATTGTATTAACAATAATTCATTTGTATGGTCTACTATCATTTCTCAAAACAATGTTATTGTAGGGAATTATCCCTTATGGTCAAGGTTGAAATCCCTAATAGAATGGACACAAGAAACTCAAGACACTAGCACAAAAAATCATGCAAACATGGCAATTACTAATCTACCAGACATGAGACCTACTTGTAGGTTTGATGATTGTAGTACATCCTTTTGCCTCTTCTCTCCTTGTTGCCCATGAACTTTAGGAATGCAACGAACATAGGTGGGAAACAACCATGCAATAGAGAATCAAAGCATACATATATCTATTGGCTTAGTTCAATCAAATATTAAAGCATGGAAAGGAAATTCATTGCATATAACAATAAGATTGGAACAAGAATGTGTTTCTTTATTATTTAATTCCCAAAATTGGTACACACACATACACTTTCTCCTTGTCACACACATGGACATAATTGTTTTTCAAATTCCTCATTCCTGGGACGCTTAAGGTCTCCTCAATTGGCCTTACACTCCAAGATAATGAAGAATCAATCACGATATAGAGGAGGGATAAACAAGGAAAGGAAACTAGGGTTTCCTGAGGGGAAATGCTTAAAAGAACATAAGGAGACTAGCTTGGATGATGGGAAATTTGCTAGATCTAGGCTACTTATGGAAAGAAATGGTTTTTTCATAGCTATGGAACCCTTTTGTACCACAAAAAATTGGTTTGGGTTGTTTAGGTACATGCTACACCATGTGGTTTTCAATCTAACCCATAAACCTCACCTGACTATATGAGAAAAATGTGCACATTTAATCTTTCTTTATCTAGATTGGATGATTACATTGTTTGTAATCCACCTTAATTCTTTTAGAGAGGAAAAAGTGAAGGAATCGACTCTTATTACCTTTTTTGTTGCTGGAACCCAATTTGGAAAATTAGGGTTTGAAACCTTTTGGGAGTGGTTTGAGGTGTCAAATGACGTCTTTTGGGGGTAAAAATTTTCCGCTTAAGAGCCACACCATTTTCTATTATTTTACTCATAGAGACCTTTCCAATGGTGCAAGTATCACCTCAATCAGAGTACATATGCAAAATTTATGCCAATAAGGACATTCCTGTTTTGATTACCATAATTCAAGAGGATGACATGTTATCCCTCGGTATCCATGGAAAAGAGGCTAGCTACATCATCATGATGAAGAAGACTTTATAAGAGACAATGTTGTACCTCTATTTAAATTTTGAAGTGATCCAGGTGGATATGGGTGGCAACCCACCTATTCCACTAGTTTAAAACATAGTTCTCCATCTTGGAAGTTTTTCTATAGTTTTTCATGTGTTGAACTTCTGGGGTCACTTTAAATCCCTAAACAACCCTCTTTTAATGTGGTGGGGTCTAGGCGATATCCATAGGGTTTGGTATGGGCCCAGTAAAAATTTATACTTATTGGCTAGAACTTTCAACGAGATACTGAGCATGCCAAATAGAGACTGTATGTGAAAGTTATGACCCCGAGAAGTTGGCATACCAACTAAACTCATCAGGGCCCACAAACATTTTGGCATTTCATCTCCCAAGTTTAGGTTTTTGGATGTTTAGGGTTTCCTCATTATTGTTTATGTTAAAGAGGGACTTTTAGCCTCAATGTACAGGGCTTTGATGAATGCACGTAGAAACGACATCTTTTCTCAAAGATAAACTATCATCATTCGAGCAAGTTTGTTCAATTCCACATTTTTTATAGTTTCAACACATTCCATTTATTAATATAACTCAAGGTTTACTATATCTTTGTATTTTTGTTATAAATTTGTGTTTCATTTCATTCCCTTCATAAATCTAGATGAATGGTATCAAAACAATCTGCTTTTTATTTATTTCTTTGTGCATGTCCCCAACAATGCTAAGGTGATGATGATGATGATGGTTAACGTCCACTCAGACCAATCTTTGGTCTATCGGACCTAAAGAAAAGAGTTATTTAGTTTGATTTAAGATTTTTTTCCTATGCTCAAAAAGCTTGGAGAGAAGCCTCCCGAGCTCACTATAATTTTGACATCTTAAAAGGCTAGGAAGGTCAGTATTGTAACAAAGATTATGAAATTGAGCTCTAATGTGGTTGTACTCGAGGCACTCTAAGAGGAAGTGATTTTCATCCTCGATGGTCATATTCTCACAGAGATGGTAGATCCTTTCCATCCATGGTGTTTTAGGAATTGTCCAACGACCTATTTCCCTATGGAGCTCATGAGAGTTCGTTCTAATCTTGGCTATATTAATTTTCTTCTTTGAGCTAGCTAAAACAGAGATATACTTTTGATCTTCTAGGGTGGGGTTGATGACCTCCTTATAATATCTTAATTTTCTTTTAGTTGCTAGATCTTTCTCACACCACATTTTTTCTTTGAACTTAGAAGTAACAATTTTTTAATGTTATTAATGTTTTGCAATGCAACATTCTCGTCGATCTCCCAATGGTTTAACCATGCCCTGGTGTCTTTATACCAACGTCATTTAAGCCTTAGGTGGTTTTGGCTGGAATTTAAAGCTATCTTAGGAAGTCTATGGTCTCTTATGCTATTGAGCTTGTGCTTGTACAACAAAAGCCTAGTCATAGCTAGGCTCTCGATAGGGGAAAGACCCACTTCTATAAGGAGAATAGGATAGGGTGTATTGCTTTTAATTTTAAGGTTATAAGTTATAAAACGCTTCTGGATTTGCTCAATATTTCTCCAGGATTCTCTAGAGATGCTGCAACCCCAAACCTCACATCCATATAAGATAATAGGAGTAATTAAAGTTTCAAAGAGGGACTTCTTTCTATCCCACATTACGAGGTTTGTCGTTTTACAATTATTTTCAAGACCAAAATAAGCTTTCCACCACCCATTTATCCTTTTCTGAATGCTATAGTTCCAATTGAGCTTGCGATGAATATCAATTCCTAGGTACTTGTAAGAAGACACTTCCTCCAAGTTACTATTGTCATACATAAAATTAGCGTAAGTGTCCTTCTTGGATTTGATAATCATAACTTTTGTTTTGTCAGTGTTAACAGACATACCCATGGTAGAGCAGAAATCCTTAAGAAGTCTAAGTTGCTTATCAAGATCAGATGGGCACTTTGTGAGAAGAACAATATCTTCAACATAGAGAAGAAGGATGATGACTATCCCAGCTAATATCGTGCCAGCACATCCTGCGTCCTCTAAACAACCTTCTAGCTTGTCGATGTAAATGCCAAATAGTGTAGGGGAGAGGGGGCAACCTTGTTTAACTCCGATATTACACTTAATATCTTTCAACTACCCCTCATTGCTCTTTAACTTGGCAATTACATTCTCGTATAACCTTATAGCGGCCGCTCTTAGCTCGAAAGGAACATTTAGCTCTTCTAATCTATTCCATAGGTTGTTTCTAGGAACCATATCGAAAGCCTTTCTAAAGTCCACAAAGCAACAGAAAAGATTGGATTTATCATTGCGGCATTCCTCCACAATGATATAAGGTGTTAGCGACTTGAACTACTTAATACTTTACAATATCGTCCTCATTGGACCCGATTACCTCCCATGATGAAACAAAATAAAGATGAGATATCAATAAATATTATTAAATTATTGTTTGAGAAAGCCATCGCAAAAAAAATAAAAAAAGGATGATGGATAAATTTTTCCAAATAAATAGGGCCACTTTGCACATGGAGCAGAGGTGTCGATTCACCGGTCTGCTGGCTTTTGTCGGACTGTGGGAATAGGAGTAAGAATTTAATACTCGTAATTCTTTGCTGCTGCACTTTCAAAGCTGACGTGCGCTGTGGCGTAAAATTTCAAAACGAGTGGTATGGTCGATCCATTATTATTGAGAAGAGTCGTTAGATTTTTATGTTGTAATTTCACTTTGAGTATGGATTATCCTGAGTTTATAAGTTGTTAATTTTAATACAAATTAGATTCATTATAACTTTCTATCTATAACAGTTCTACAATTTAATTAAAAATAACTCAATGGTACGTGAAAAGTGGCAATAAGCTGTCAAAATGCAGAGAAAAAATTGGACTGTGGAGGTATGAATTGAATAAAAGGAATGGGGACGTAAGAATTAAATACTTCTCAGTGGTCGTCAACAAGAAATAATTGAATTAAAAACATCCTCCCATGTGAAGAAATCTTGAAGCGTGGGAAATCAACGGCAAATTAAAGAAAGTGTGAAAAGAACGTTTGTCGGATCATGGGAATGGGGAGTGGGGACGTAAGAATTTAATACTTATTGCTGCACTTTCAAAGTTCATGTCCCATGTGGGGTAGTATAATATATAAAAAGTGATATAGTGATTCCAATTATAATAATATAAAATTTAATTATATCTATAAATCGGTATAGTGATTTCAATTATAATATATATAAAACTCAATTATATATAAAAACTAGTGATTCTAATTATAATATATAAAAAAGTGAGACTGATTCCGATTCTAATATATAAAGAAAGTGTGAATTCTTGGCTGAGTATGAATGGCATAAAGAAGCATATATTAAAAGAATAAAAAGAGATCCGGAAAAAGGATATGCTAATCTGTGGTGGTCCACAAGAAAGTCGGTATTCTTGTATTGGCCGTGGATAGCGATTCTCCGATGTGAAGGAAGGAATCTATGACATGAATGAAAGTGTGAATGGGGAGTGAAGTTTTTTTATTTTCTTATTATTCGTAGGAATAAAAATGAGTTAATATATAATTTTATAATAGCAGTATGGGTATCATATCAGACCTAAGAATTTAATATTGGATGGTGCACTCTTATGAAATTATGAAATGTATTAAGAATGTAGGGGAATGAGAGATGAATAAGTGATAGAAAGTATTTTGTCGGATTGTGGATAGAGGTAGTGGGGATGCAAGAATTTAATAATTGAAATTTTTTTTGGTTGGGCTTTCAAAGTTAATAATAGAAATCATGTGGCCTGAGTTATATACCTGGATGGAAAATAAGCTATTATTTCAAAGGAGGTGGTATGGTCGATTAATTATTTCAAAGTAGGTGGTATGGTCGATTAAATATTGAGAAGCATGGTTGGATTTCTGTCTTTTAATTTGGGTTAGAAAATGTTTTTTAATTTTTTATTTCCACTTTCTTAGTATATCATAATTGTGTTTACTCACTGTAACTAAAGTGCAAATGTAAAATTCTTATTTTCCCACTTTTTAATTCTATAAACAAAAGATATTTTTATATTTTCTTTCATCTTATGAATTGGTACGATTGTTACGGCTATAGCTATGATATATTATAAATGTAATTATATATTGTATTTTAGGACGAGGTTGAATATAATGATATATGAAAATTAATTAAATATTCAGAAATTGAAGAGAATGGTCGATCATTCCAGATTTACTATAAAAAAATATTATCAAAATTAAATTTAACTTAATGATTGCTAACACATAATAATATTGTGTTGAGGAGGAAAATTCTTACTTAAAAATTATTTACTTTTTTAATTTAAATTAATTTGACATTCTCTGTATTTGAAATAAGGAGATGGAAAAACATAAACATAAAAGGATGTACATGCTTACTTTGTAAACATCGAGAAGATGACAATAAGGTGTAAGTCATGATACATTTCCCTACTAATTAAAAAGAAAGACATTGTATCATGAAAAGTTTAGTACTTCACAAAGCTTGTAGAGTTTGTTGTAAGTTTCAACCTTGCACAAATAATACCTTCAAACAAATTCTTATTAAAATGTAAAAGATACAATGGCAAACACACAAATTTACACAATGATTTTATCCTAGAAACACAAACTCTAGAAACCAACAAGTTGTTTTTTCATTACATTTTAGGTATAGTATTACAATACCTCAATAAAATGTAGCAATAAATTCTCAATTTTATTTTGTCTTGATTAAATTGAGAAATTTTGAATTTCCACATCAACAAACAACTTGAATGAAGTTAACTTGTGTGACATGGCTCTTGTCACTCAATTAGCTCATTAAATCTGATTTAGGGGAGTTAGAGTTCAGTTAAAAATGTGTGATTGCTAATTTGTAGCAATCAAGGTTAGCTATTTCAAGTTGTTTTTAGTTAAACTAGTTCTAACTGTTGGAGGAACTAGTGGAAGGCTAGTTGTGTAGTGGGACTTTAGTCAAACTCAGTGATAATCTAGTTAACTGATCAATCACCCCATAATAGCTAATGAATGCATAGAATTCAAGTTCCCCAGCTATGGCGGAGATTCTAAGGTAGTGTAACATCAGTTGTAGACTAGTCTTGAGTGTACAAGTGTTGCATGTCGTAGATGATCAATCTTGGGAATTGCACAATCATTTCAGAGAAATTTCCTAAATAATGGGGGCTTGATTTCTCAAGAAATTATGGAAGGAAATAGGGGCTCAACCAAAGGAATAAATTGATTAAGTTTGGGCCAAATCTTCTTGGTGAATAGATAGATAAGTTATTCACTTTCAAGTTGTGCTCAGTTGAGAAAAGCCATTGTAAACATCTTTATTCATCAAATTAATGTAAGTAGGAAAAGGGTATTTTAGCAGATTTTTTTCACTTGGAAAAATATTGTGTTCATGTGTGTTATTTCTCATTGGGTGCTTATGATTGGTGTTCTAAATTGTGAATTGATAGTGTAGTACCTCATTATGTTAGTGTAGCCCCACTTATTGTTATTATTGTACCCTTGTAACCCCCATATTGTTATTATTGTGCCCTTAAATTATTATTGTTAGGTCGGCTAGGATTACATTGTGGCCCACTAGGATTACATTATGGTCCCATGGACTACTATATATAGAAAGGAGGTTTTGTAAATTGTATCATCCAAGAATTGTTCATTTATGTAATGTATTGGAGGTTGCCCCCTCGAAGAGGCTCATTTCTAAGGCGTTGATATCTCTTTTCTTCTCTTTTTGGAGCTGGTTACACAACATTTGGTATCGGAGCTTTGGATTCTAGGGTTTCGCTGCTCCAAACAGGTCATCGTGGAATTTTCGCTATAACTTTTTTTCTACGAAGTTTCAGAAGCTGAAATTTTTAGGGTACGAAGCCGAAATACTGAGGAAAATTTCCTAAAAATTTCAGAGCTTGGTTCGCAATATTTTTGGAGATATCATCTGTGGAAGTTAGGTCTTTTTTCAGGCTCCTAAACAGGTCATCGTGGCATTTGCGCTATAACTGTTTTTCTACAAACGCTCAGAATCTGAAATTTATAAGGTACGAAGATAAAATCCTGAAGAAATTCTTCAAAAAAATTCAGAGCTTGGTTCGCAATATTTTTGGAGATATGATCTGTGGAAGGTAGTGCTTTTTCAGGCTCCTGAATTTCATCTCAAAGAGGTGATCATGGGAAAAGTTCAATAACTCTCTCTCTGAAGATTGGATTGGAGTGCCGTCAAAAGTGGTCACAAGTACACAGCCTGTAGTTTCTTCGCTATCAATTTCGGAGACAAAGGACAAAACAGTGACACGTGGCAAGTCGTACAAGTTCGCTCTACTGAACCAGTCCAGAATTAGGTCATTGTGGGAGATTGGACACAACTTTGTCTTGGAGCATCAAAATCAGGTTAGACTTTGTGGCATTCAAAGAGAATTGGAAGAAAGCTTCAGTCAACAATTTCCAAATATGGAAAACCGCAATCATAAATATAATACAATTTCAATATCGAGCTCCTCAAAAAGCAAGTAAAAGGTGTGTATTGTTTTTCCCGAATTGCATAAATCTTGTTTGAAAAATCGGTTTGAAGTGATTCCAAGGGCCTATTGAGCATATATTTCAGTATTTCATTCTGAAATGCCTCCTAAAAATAATTCAACACCCATTAAGCCCTCAGAAATCTATACTATGATGCATGAAGTGGAAGAATTGCAGTATGAGATATCAAAATTACGGTACCAAGTGCAACAAATTTCGATCTTACGAAGAGCAACCAAAGCTGACATAGATGGTTTAAAAGAAGAAATGGAGGCTAAGTTGGATGGTTTGAAGGATAAAATAATAGCTAATATGGATGATAAATTAGTGGAAGATGACATCGAGCATCAACGACAAGTTCTCCAACTCTCAAAGGATAACCTAACTTTAGTGCAGAATCTAATGAAACAACAGGAATATCAACATCACATCAAAAGAAGTTCTGAAGCGGTCACAAAAACAAGAAATCGACAAGTACGATCAATTTCAGAGTATCTCAGCAAGTGGAAGAACTTTCCTGTAAAATATTCCACATGGGAGGATGAGAATTTTATACAGAAGCATCAAGAAATAATCAAGTGTTGAGGACAACACTTGTTTGAAGGAGAGGGGCATGTTAAGTCCCTATATTAATAGTGTAGTACCTCATTATCTTAGTGTAGCCCCACTTATTGTTATTATTGTACCCTTGTAACCCCCATATTGTTATTATTGTGCCCTTAAATTATTATTGTTAGGTCGGCTAGGATTACATTGTGGCCCACTAGGATTACATTATGGCCCCATGGACTACTATATATAGAAAGGAGGTTTTGTAAATTGTATCATCCAAGAATTGTTCATTTATGTAATGTATTGGAGGTTGCCCCCTCGAAGAGGCTCATTTCTAAGGCGTTGATATCTCTTTTCTTCTCTTTTTGGAGTTGGTTACACAACAAATAGATAGATAAGTTATTCACTTTCAAGTTGTGCTCAGTTGAGAAAAGCCATTGTAAACATCTTTATTCATCAAATTAATGTAAGTAGGAAAAGGGTATTTTAGCAGATTTTTTTCACTTGGAAAAATATTGTGTTCATGTGTGTTATTTCTCATTGGGTGTTTATGATTGGTGTTCTAAATTGTGAATTGATTTCCACAACGCAGTAGAGTAGGTTTGTCTTTTGTGATTTTGGTTAAAATTTCATAAGCAATTGCAAATATACATCATAATTTCTACACATATGAACCACCAATCTAACTAAAACCATGTGAAAAACCACCATGCACCATAAAACCACAGGAAAAACAACCATGTGGTACAAAACCTCTTTTAGAAAACTGTGGGCAAAAGACCACCAAAAATAGGTAGAAGAAACTCAAGACACTAGCACAAAAATGCATGCAAACAAGGTAATTACTAATCTACTAGACATGCCACCTACTTGTAGGTTTGATGATTGTAGCACATCCTTTTGCCTCTTCTCTCCTTTTTTTCCCATGAACTTCAGACATGCAACCAACATAGGTGGAAAACAACCAAGAAATATAGAATCAAAGCATGCATATATCTAGTGGCTTAATTCAATCAAATATTAAAGCACAGGAAGGAAATTCCTTGCATATAACAATAAGATTGGAACAAGAATGTGTTTCTTTATTATTTAATTCGCAACATTGGTACATCCACATAGACCTGCTTCTTGTCACAAACATTGAACAAAATTGTTTTTTAAATTCATCTTTCCTGGGACATTTTAGGCCTCCTCAATTGGTTTCTCACTATGTTGATGGCTCAAAATTCTCCACCTCAACATTATAAGGGAGACCAGGAGGTCTGGACCTTAGATCAATTCCTTTTTTCGTTTGGAATGGTGGTTCCAACTCGTTAAACTAGGTTGAGTTACCTTTTGCCCTATTGATATCAGTTTGAAATGTGTCTTTATTTACCAATATGTAGGGACATCGGATCAATTCTTCTTGCTAACAGGCAAGAGAATGACCCTTAAGCTGATATGGGGCTCAACGAAGCCACAACTAAGCTATGCCTAATCCTATTTATCTTAAGCTATATGTTAGTATTTCAAAGTTAATACTAATGGTTAGAATTAATGGAAAACTATGCTAAATATATGTTAATACCTCTTCTAATACTAATGTTAATATAAGTCCTATATTAATTTAGGTTAATCTTCATTGTTAATGGTAAAGTAAAACTATATTTATGTTATCCTAATATTAAAGTTATGTTAATTCACAAATATAATGCAATCTATAATTCATATTAACTATATGCTGAAGTTTGCAACAAGAAACAGTGAAATTGGCCTCCGGAAACAACATTCAGCACCCATGATCCTAGTGAAAATTAAGCACCTACCCTAGGGTGGGGCCCACACAAGATATTTTTAGATGAATGTCTATTTTCAGATGAATTCCTATTTTTATTATCCCTTAATATAGATGGACACTAAACTATAATCTATTCTCAATGTGGACTTGAAAATAGTTAACTAAAGTGGAAAATCATTTAGCTAAGTGAATTTGGAGTTAAGAGGTTGGTTGGTGGGACATGCAAGTTGAATTTAGTTGTAACAGAGTGATTCTAGTTGTAACAGAGTTGGAAGTGTAGTGGTGCATGAGTTGTGCAAGTTGTAAATCAGTTTAACTCAGTTAAGTGAGTTAAAGTCAGTTGTGCTAGTTGTAACTGCAGATACACTAGTGAGAGATCAAGTGAATTAAATATTAATTAATTCACATGTAGTGGTCTCACGTGCAACTGATGTTTTTGCTATTATTAACTGCATTCATTTCAGTTCCAGTGGAGACACAATTGAGATGTAGGTGAAAGGGAAGTGTAACTATCAGTTGTGATATTAGCAGGCTACCCAGGTGTAGTTATAACACCACAGGATGCCCATGATACTTAGCGCAGTTGAGGAAGGCAAAATTCTTTGTGATTAAGGATTGCATTCATCAAGAACTGTGTGAGCAAGGCAGGTTGTCTGGAGGCAGTAAATTGGCTAAGGAACTTGCCAATTTTTGTATGACAATGTGAGACAATTAGCTGATGTACTGAGGGCTCTTGTGAGAAGAGTTTTGTATGTAATTGTTTCATGATTCCTTCTGGAATATACAATATATTATAGATGGGTTTTTAGCTGTAATCTTTCCCTAGGAAATTAGTTGTGTTGTGTGTGGTTGATCTTTCTTCATGATATTGTAATTGGTGATTGTGTTTTTACTTCCGTAAATATTTGTAGAAGAGATTCAGTATTTAACTTTAGCATATTGTTAGACCAGGTGAATCCAAGATATACATGCATATTGTATAATTTCTACATGGTATCGGAGCTGTGTTATAAATTTCCTACATGGTATGAGAGAAATAATTATTTGGGTGCGCGAGTTTGCAGAGAATATATGAAAATTTTTGATGCAAAATTTTCAAAAACAAATAGTATATTTGGATTCCTTGCAAAAATATACCCAAATTAAAAAAGCAATCAGTCGAATCGGAGCTCAAATGAGGGAGATATCGTCAATTTAAAATCAGCTCTTTTGTTAGAAAATATTGCGATGGCGGGACAATTACAATGTGCAAGAGCTGGAAAAGGAAAGGTGTTCCTGAAATACATATCCATGGGAAAAGCCAAGAGGAATGGGATTTGTGTGAAGAATCTCTATAGACTTGATGTAGATGCAATTTATATAGAGCTTCCTACCATTGGGAAGTGTGAGAAAGTCATGAAATTGACCCTTGAGAGGGAGTTGGATTTGCATGCAGGTAAGAGTGAACCTCAAGATGTGGAGCAGCCACGTGTGGAGGATCATGGAGTGGAAGCAACCACTCATGCAGAGAAATTTTGAGCCAGATGGGCAGAGGGAGTGCATGCAGCTATACCACCAAGTGAGAGGTGGGGCGACTTGCATGAATAATCCCAAGAAGAAATTTTGGGCAGGATTCATTGAGATGGTGTGGATCTCATGAATCGAACCTGGCTACTAGGAGCCCACAGAGCAGCAGTAGCAGGATCAGTTGGATTGATGCAGTCAGATGTCATGAGGACATGAAATCAAAGTGACAATGTCAGATACTAGAGTGCAGATCAGAGTTGGCAGCAAGTGCAGAGTGTATGGATGCAGGTGTCAGTAGCACAGAGGATCCAATAGACATGTGCAGTAGCTAGCAGCAAGTCAAAAGACTTTGATGACAGATGCATTATACTGATTCAGTTGTTTTGAGGCTATTCAGTTTCGGAAGTGTTGCATGCAAAGGTTGCATGTGCGATAAACACTGACGAAGTGTTTCATGAAAGAGTTGCATGTGCAAGAAACACTAGTGAAGTGTTTCATGCATGGAGTTTCATGTCGGATGCAAGGGTTGCATGCCACATGCATGGAGTTGCATGTCGCATGCAAGGGCATTCCTTTCTTGTTGAGAGGGAGTGTTGAAGTTTGCAACAAGAAACCGTGAAATTGGCATTCGGAAAAAACATTTAGCACCCATGATCTTAGTGAAAATTAAGCACCTACACCAGGGTGGGGCCCACACACTATATTTTTAGGTGAATGTCTATTTTTAGATGAATGTATATTTTTATTATCCCTTAATATAGATGGACGCTAAACTATAATCTATTCTCAACGTGGACTTGAAAATAGTTAACTGAAGTGGCAAATCAGTTAGCTAAGTGAATTTAGAGTTAAGAGGTTGGTTGGTGGGACATGAAGGTTGAATTTAGTTGTAACAGAGTGATTCTAGTTGTAACAGAGTTGGAAGTGCAGTGGTGCATGAGTTGTGCAAGTTGTAAATCAGTTTAACTCAGTTAAGTGAGTTAAAGTCAGTTGTGCTAGTTGTAACTGCAGATACACTGGCGAGAAATCAAGTGAGTTAAATATTACTTAATTGACATGTAGTGATCTCACATGCAACTGATGTTTTTACTATTATTAACTGCATGCATGTGAGTTCCAGTGGAGACTTAGTTGAGATGTAGGTGAAAGGGAAGTGTAACTATCAGTTGTGATATTAGCAGGCTACCCAGGTGTAGTTATAACACCATAGGATGCCCATGATACTCAGCGCAGTTGAGGAAGGTTGAAATTATTTGTGATTAAGGATTTCATTCATTAGGAAATGCGTGAGCAAGGCAGGCTGTCTGGAGGCAGTAAATAGGCGAAGTAACTTGCCAATTTTTGTATTACAATGTGAGACAATTAGCTGATGTACTGAGGGCTCTTGTGAGAAGAGTTTTGTATGTAATTGTTTCATGATTCCTTGTGGAATACAAAATATATGGTAGAGGGGTTTTTAGCTATAAGCTTTCCCCAGGAAATTATTTGTGCTGTGTGTGATTGATCTTTCTCCATGATATTATAATTGGTGATTGTGTTTTTAATTCCGCAAAGATTTGCAGAAGCGATTCAGTATTTAACTTTAGCATATTGTTAGATCGAGTGAATCCAAGATATACATTCATATTATATAATTTCTACAGTATATTAAATTTATATGTTATTATGCTAATATGACCTAAATTAAATTGAAGAAAAAATAAAATGTAATACTAAACTTCTTTACTATCTAAGATATAATTTAATGACACTAAATATCTACATTAATACTATAAAGAAAATATAATTACCTACCCATTCTAAGTGATTTACTATAAAAGTATTTAATATTACAATTAATTTTAATATTAATACTACTATATACTAATATTTAAACTAATTTATTGAAAGACTACAATATACCTATATTACTTTATTAAACTTATGTTAATTCATGAATTTAACAATATCATTATTTAAATATTATAATATTGATCCTAGGAAACATTAGTATTCTAATTAAAATTAAATCTAGTTAAATATTACTTTTCTAACTCTATTAGCTTTATTAGTCAAAAGAAATTGTTATTTCTTATTAACCTATCAAAGTTAATTCTATAGTTAAAGTTATTAAAAAGGATCAAACTCATATATACAACATATATAATAAATTACAATTCCTTCTATTGATATATTAATGATAAAAATTAAAGAATTAGATCAATATGAAGGTTTGATCAATTTGAGGGCTTGATTAAACCACAGCTTAATGAGTATCTCTTTTTAAACAGAACTTAATGTAGAATTAATTTACAAATGCAAAACTAATTTAAAACAAAAATCCTATCTCGAATTAAAATGAGATAACCCTCCCCTAATCTGAGAGCAAATTAAATAAAACAGGGGGAAGGATTGGTTTATGAATGAATCAACCATGTGATTTCCATTAACTAAATGAAATAGTTCATATTAATTAATGAAATAAAGAGAAAAATACATTGACGATTAAATGATAAATAGTTATCATTTATCTCATATATACTTCAATGAATTCATTATAGATTCGATCTCATTCTACCCGGAGATAGTTCTCGTAAAGCTTCAACAACATATCAAAATTGAACCAACAATAATGTTACATATCAAAATTGAACCAACAATAGTGTTATATATCAACGAGAAATACTATTTAGAATAAAGATCGAAACCAATTATAAAACTTTGACATAAATATAAAAATTCAGCATTCCCGTAATAATACACTGGAATGGAAATTTATTAAACGGTGCCAAAGATTATTACAAAATATGAAGTCCTTGAGTATTTGAGACCTGCAATAATGCTAAGAAATTAAAAAAATCCAAAAACCCTCTTTCAATCTCTATAATCACTCTCTCTGTGCAAAACAGTAGTGCATAAGCACAAATTGAATTATTTTAGAGAAAACCCCCTGTGCTAGATCACGACTTCTTGTGTAGCATGGATCCTCTTCTGAGTATTATCCTCCTCTCCAATGTGCATTGATGTTTCATTTATATCCTTGTGAGTTTGTTTACTTTCCCCTAAGCTTAGGCTTTAAATTCTCCATATCCCCTACAATCCAAAACCATCATATTATTTAAAACAAAAATAATCTTATAAAATCAAATTAAATCTAAATTATATAAAATTTTAAAGACATCCAAACTAAATTAAATGAAAAAATAAAAGAACTCAATATTAAAATAAAAAATCTCAATAAAACTAAAAATACATCAACTAAAATAAAAGTATACAAAATACATTTAAAAGAGCAAAATTAAACATTTAAACTAAATGAAATTAATATTAAAAAAAACTAAAATAAAGCTAAAATTCACCCATTAAAATAACTACGGTGAGATCATCATGAATGATACAGTGAATTAAATTGAAAGAGGCAATTTAATGGAAAAGGTTAAAAAATTATTTGGAGTCCGCCGAAGACTATAGATATTCGAAAAAATTGTTATCCCTTGCGCTTTCATTGACTGATGTAAATAGTGTTGGTGTACATGCACCTAATTAGCTTTAGTTCAACTCTAGATATTTCATGCTATGTGCACTTGTCTTTAGCTAGTTAACTTGAGTGCTTACATGCGATGTGCACTTGTGTTTAGCTAGTTAACTCAAGTGCTTACATGTGATGTGCACTTGGCTTTAGTTAGTTAACTGATCTGAATTTGTGCAGGAATGCAAAAGAATACGCATATAACCATAAATACAAAGATGCAACAAAAATAACACTTCATTTCATTAATATCAAAGAACTAAAATTTTCTTGCAGACAAAATACAAATAAATTAGCTAGGGCATTGGTAGCTTATCTCTAAGAAGAGATGTGGTGGCTAGAGGCCCTAAGTGGAATAGGTGGGTGGCCACCAATATACACCTATATCATTCCTCCCCCCTTAGGAAGCAATGGTCCCCATTGTGTTGAGTTCCTCCATGAGATGAGGAAACTTCTGCTGAACTTGGTCCCTGGTGAACCATTTTCCTTGGTGCAGGAGTTGGCCAGCTTTGACAACCCGATACAGTTGGATCTTCTGTTGGCGAGTGTTCTTGATTTGCATGTACATGATAAAATATGTGGTGGCCTGTTACATGTAGTTTGGGTTTAACTCTGTTGGTGTGAGTTGTTTTGCAATGTCAGAGGTGTCTAGTAGACGTAGGAAGTAGGGATGAAGGCAGTCCACATTGAATACTGGGTGCAGACCAAGGACTGGTGGAATACTGAGCTCAAAGGCATTGTTCCCTATAGCCTTAGTGATGGTGTATGGCCCATATCGGAGTGGGTAAAGCTTGTGGTGGGGTTCAGTGAGGCGCTCCTTCTATAAATATAGCCACACTTTTTCGCCCACCTAGAAGTTGTGTGGCACCCGATGTTGATCATGTCATTGCTTATACATAGCATTGGCTTTGTCCAATATGTAATGAACCTGTTGGTGGATGTGCTGAATGCACTCGATGAAGATGTTCGCTTTGTCAACTTCATACTTGACATGAGTTGAATCGGCCTGAGTAGCCGCAAATGGCATGGCTACATCAATGGGACATAGTGGTTGGAATCCCAAGCCCACTTGAAATGGGCTGTGGCCAGTTGAGCTGTGGAGAGCTTGGTTATAACTATGTTGAACATAAGGGAGGATCTCATGCCATGTGCGTGGATGCTTTGAATTGTACATGCACAGAATGTGTACAATAATCCTATTGATGACCTATGTCTAGCCATCAGTTTGGGGATGAAAATTTGTGGACTTGGTGAGCTTGGTGTCCAACATTGACCAGAGGCTAGACTAAAATGTGTTGAGGAACCTGTTGTCTCGATATGATATGATAGATTATGGGATCCCAAAGTGCACCCACACTCGTTCAAAGAAGAGTTTAGCAATGGCTTCTGCTATGATATTCTTCTTGCAGGCCGCCATAATGGCCATCTTTGAGAAACTGTCGACGAAGACGAAAACACAGTCATTTCCATGTTTAGTAGAAGGAAGTCCCGACATGTAATCCATGGAGATGGATTCCCAAGGTCGACTAGGGGTAGGTAGCAGAGTATAGAGGCCTTGCTTCTTGATTGTCGGTTTGGAAATGGTGCAAGAAGTGCAGGATCTGATGTACTTCCTGAAATCCTGTCAAAGGTTCAGCCAATATAAATACTTCTGTAGTATTGCCACTGTTTTCTAGACCCTAAAATGCCTAGTGACTCGACTGTAGTGTGCTTCCCATATCATCTTGGCATGCTCACTTGAAGGAACACAAAGGTATCCCAGGTGACATAAAAGTGCATCTTGGAGGTGAAAATTTGGAACTTGCGTACCCCCCAAGAGTGCCTTGTATGTGTGGCCAAATTTTGGATCGCTCTTTTAGAGAAGCGGCCCATCAGAAGTCTCATGCCTACAAGAGTTGAGAACGGTGGTTAGCGCCATGATCGGTGGTCGAATGAGGCAGTCTGCAACATTATTGGTGCTACCCTTCTTGTACTTGATGTTCAGATGAAACTATTGCATATATGTGGACCACTTCTGAAGGAGATCATTCTGCAACTTCCCTTGTGTCTGTATGAACTGCAGGGGCCAGTGGTCGGTTGGATGATTGTTTCCTTCCCCAAAATGTAATTCTTCCATTGTCGACAAGTCTGCACAATGGAATACATTTCTTTGTCATAAGTGGGATACTTTCAAACTTTGTCGGACAATGTCGCACTGTGATATGCCACTGGATGCCCCTTTTGAGTAAGAACTACCCCAATAGCATAGTCAGAGGCATCTGTCTCGATCTAAAATGGTTCTTGCAAGTCTGGTAATGTGAGCACTGGGGTAGAACAGAGGTGATTTTTCAATTCTACGAACGATTTCTATTGAGATTTCGACCAAAATAATTTTGCTTTCGCTCCTCCCTTGGTGACTTGACTCAAGGGCCAAGTGATATGAGAGAATCTCGACATGAACCTACGGAAGTAATTAGCAAGACCCAAAAAACTTCGAAGCTCTATTAGAGTGGTTGGGGCTGGCCAATCCTGAATGACTTGGATCTTGGTTGGATCCACATGCACCCCCCTTTCATCAATAATGTATCCCAGATATTGAACCTGGATCATGCCAAAAGTGCACTTCTCCAAATTGGCACACAACTTGTGTTGCTGCAGTGTTTGGAGGAATTTTCAGATGTGGTGGAGGTGCTCTTCCCAAGTCTGGTTGAATATCAGAATGTCATCCAAGCACACCACTACAAATGAGTTGGTGAATGGATGCAAGATATCGTCCATCAACCTCATGAAGGTTGCGGGAGCATTTGTCAACCCGAAAGGCATGACCAACCATTCGAAAATGCCCTCCTTGGTTTTGAAGGTAGTCTTCAACACATCGAAGGGTTCGATTGGTACCTGGTGATACCCAAATTTCAAGTCGATCTTGCTGAAATATTTCACCCCTTTGAGTTGGTCCAAAAGGTCATCAATCTGTGGGATTGGGTACCTATTCCGAACAATGATCTTCTTCAGCGCCTGATAGTTAATACAGAGTCTCCAAGTCCCATCCTTCTTCTGTACCAACACGATCGGGCTCCCACAAGGTGATGAGCTTGGCCATATGTGACCTTTCTGCAGCAGCTCCTGAATCTGCCTCTTGATTTCACCGTTCTCCATAACAGAGCGTTCATAGATCGGTCCATTGGGTAGCGGCGCACCTAGGGTCAGATCAATGGGGTGCTTGACCTAACAATGAAGAGGAACCCCTGTGGGTGAGGTGAAGATGTCCCCGTACTCCTCCACAACCTTGTCCATTTGTTGTTGTCATGCAGAGGAGCCCTGTCTAGAGGTCGTGGCCACAGTCTTCTTCTTGCCATGGGGGCGGATCACCAGGAAAACAAATTTCCTGGTTTGGGAAATGAGCTTACTACGTTGTTTTGCAGTAACCAAAGAGATAGTGGTAGGCGGTGGTACCTCTAGTATCCTGTACAACTTATTTCCCAAAGTAGCAATAACAACGCGAGGCCGGGACTCATACAAAGCATGTCACTTCCACAAGTATGTTTGGCCTAATAATACATCAGAAACATCAAGAGGAGCAATGTCACATAATAACTCATCTGTGAAGGGCTTGATGCTATAGGGAAGGCGAGACTGCTGGCTGACGCGGAGATCCCGTCCTTGGTGAAGCCACCCAATGGTGTATGGTTGTGGGTGTGTTGTGGTCGGCAAGCCCAACCGCTTCACGGCGTCTGCTGAAATGTGGTGATTTTGGCTCCCATTGTCGACAATGAACTGTAGCGGGGAACCCTTTACACACATATGGGAGTGGAAGAGACACTCCTCCTCCTATGGATCTTCTGGTTCCTCCGTCTGGATCTTCGCAGTGGCAACAGTGGCATTGGGCTCCACATCAATAATATGTTTCCCTTTGTCATTCCCCTTGTCAGGTTCTGATTCAGAGTCAGAGCATGCATCTGACTCAGAAGCCCTCATCTCAGCCACCAACGATTGCTTGGCCTGACACTCACTTGTGTTATGAGTGGAGCTCTTATGGAACTCACACCAATTTCTTGTGTCCTTCTTTGGCTTCGTGGTGTTGTTCTTTGCTTGTGGCTTTGGCAGGTTGTCTTGGGCTGCCATGCCTTGGCTTTGTCCTTTGTTTTGTGGTTTGGGGGCACCTTTCCCTTGCTTTTGATTCACAGATCCAAAGTCTCGCTTCTTCTGTTTTAATTTCTGCTCAATCTTGGCAGCATACCAGTATGTCGTACCAAGCGAGGAGATGTCGAGGAACTCCATTTCCTCCTGAATGTATATGTGCAGACAACTGTGATACTTTAGCACCAAATGTTTCTATGAATCCTTGATACCCAACTTTGTGCGTATGGTATGGAACATATTCATCAACTCATGCACATCTTGATCCCTTTGTTGCCGCAGCATGGTCATTGTATTTACTTGTCCTCATAGCTCCCAACGTGATAGTATTGTTCCTTGATGGCATCTCAGAAAGAATCCCAAGTGGGTACGGGTGAGAACAAAGAGGGTTCTGTCTCGTCCTTTTTCTCACAGTAAGTTTCCCACCTGTCCTTGACATGGGGGGTAGCTTTGAGGAGTGAAAAATAATCTTTTCCCGGTCGGAAAAGTCATGAACCGAGAAATATCCTTCTAATAGATTCAACCATCTATCTACGACATCTACATTTATTTGACCCTCAAATATGGGAATGTAAGATTTTACTTCTATCTTAAAGGGAGATGCGCCTCCAGAGTGGCTGTTCGATGCAGATGCGCCGCCAGTGGGCAGTCGTTGAAGGATTTGGGAAAAGTTATCCATCATTGCGTTCCTTTGTTTTTCGAGGGCCTCCTCGAGAAATATTTTGGTAGGATATCCTGCTCCCTCGTCTTTCTTTTCGTCACCCATGGGCATTCGTCAGGGTTTGCGAGGCTGATCTTGCAAAGGTTCCACCAAATCGAGCCCTAACTCCTTATACCCCGACCTCGTTGTGGACATGCAAAGAAGGATCAAGAAAAAGCAAACCGCTATGATACCACTTATCCGGATTTATGTAGGAACGCAACAAAATACACATATAACCATAAATACAAAGATGCAGTGGAAATAACACTTCATTGCATTAATATCAAAGAACTAAAATTTTCTTACAGACATAATGGAAATAAACTAGCTAGGACGCTGGTAGCTTATCTCTGAGAAGAGATGTGGCGGCTACAGGCCTCTGAACTGTGTTACAATGAGGCTCGAGGGCCTATTTATTATTTGGAAACAATGGAAAACCCTAAACATCCAAAACCCAAACCCTACGAGATGAAGTGCCAAAACTATGGGCCCCGTTTGAGTAAATTGGCATTTCAACTTCCTAGGGACATAACTTTGGCATACGATCACTATTTGACACGCACCATACCTCGTTAGAAAGATCTATCCGAGGAATAAAAATTTTGATGTGAGTAACATTAGTCTATGGACCCAAGTTGCTCCCAGTTTTCCACAAAAACATCGTTTAGGGCCTCAAAATAGCTCTAAAATTTCAGGGCCCGAAAAACTGCTAAAAATAGTAAGTTGTGCCGAAACTAAAAAACTGAAAGAGACAATGGTGGGGCCCCAAGTGGAATAGGCGAGTGGCCACGAATATCCACCTGGATCATTAACTCTAGTGCTTGCATGTGGCGCATGTTCACATTAATATAACATAAAGCACACTTAGCTTTAGTTAGCTTTAATTATCCATAGTTATTGCTTGTACAACTAAGATTAACTTAGTTTCTTTTATGTATTGCTTCTAAAACTCATATAGATGAATTAATTTCATTCTCAATTCTAATTATTTTTCTTTTTCAACTTGGCAAGTTTGTGCAATTATTCTTTAGCGAGATCCGTATTATGCTCTAATAATTTTACATGGTACCAGAGCTACAAGGGTTTGGAGAAATTGGATGAAAAATTCTTTGCAGGTTTGAAGAGCATAGAATTGAAAATTGTTAGAAGATTTGATTTGCAGACCAAAATATTGTTGAATTGTTGCAATGGATTTCTTATCTACAATGATTCTTACTCCGTATAACTACTTCCAATGGAAGGTAGAGATTTTTCTTCGCCTCAGAGGCAAAGGATTGTATCAGATAGTTATGAATACGGAAGCTGAACCCAATTCCATCGTTGAAAAATCCAAATACTTCAACAAGATGGACGAATCTTTTGGTCTTCTATTGTTGTCCATATCTCCAACATTGTGTTTCCATGTGGACACATGGAATACTCCGAATGAGGTTTGGAAAACCTTGGAGAATTTATTTGGAAAGCAGGATGAGATGCGGGCTCATATTCTCGAAAATGAGCTAAATTCCTTAGATCCAAATAGCTTTGAGAACGTTCAAGATTTATTTACGAAATTTAAATCATTGCTTCTACAACTGCATGATTGCAGGATCAATAAATCAAACTAAGAAGGTCAATTGATCTTTTCTATTTTTTCAAAATTAGGCCCTGAATATGTTGTTTTCATTTCCACATTTCATACAGTTGGACTTGCAATTGGAGAAAAATGGAAAATGCCCAAATTTGATGCATTTATTGAGTTTCTTATTCATGAGCAGGATAAGCTCATAGAAATGGGTTCATTAAAGCCTCCAAATGCACATGCACTTTCCATGCATGAGAAAGAAAAGTCCAACTCGAAACCAAATCAGCAATACAAAGGCAAAGGAAAGGTAAGAGATCCATATCCAAGAAATGGAGGAAATCCAAAACCTCCAAATGATTCTTCCAGCTCCAAGGGTAAGAAGGGAAAGAAAGGAAACTTCAAGTGTCCTTATTGTAATAGAGGTTATCCTATTGAAACCTCTTGCATGCAGAAGACTATTGATGTGATGGCAAAGACTCTTAATAGGCATGCTTTGATTTGTCTTCACTCTACACTGCAAGAATGGATCATCGATTCAGGAGCTTCACATCATATGGCATCTTCAAAGGAATCCTTTTCTTCTCTACATGCATACTCAGGACCTCCTATTCTCATGGGGGACAATTCTACAGTTGAAGCAACTGGACAAGGAAGAGTGAAATTCAAAGATGGAAGTTTTGAGAATGTCTTCCATATTCCAAGGCTTTATGTGAATCTTATTTCAGTGTATCAGATGACACACACTGGTACTGGAAAGAGAGTGGAATTTACCCCAGATTCTGTGAGCATTTATCACATGAAAACCAACTTGAAGATTGCATCTGGAAAGGTAAATGATCAATCTCGTATGTATACATTTTTTGATTTTGTTCCTCAACCAG
Source organism: Pinus albicaulis (assembly GCA_034641835.2). Taxonomy (NCBI): domain Eukaryota; kingdom Viridiplantae; phylum Streptophyta; class Pinopsida; order Pinales; family Pinaceae; genus Pinus; species Pinus albicaulis. Next base: position 1,416,109,894 of record CM076572.1, on the reverse strand, counting down.
ATTATATTTTGCTACTTATGCATGCAAATGAAGAAAGTAGGATTTGGCACGAGACATTTGAGCACTTTAATTTCATATATATGCAACAACTTAGAAAGGAAGGGATGGTCAAAGGATTGTCAACCATTGAATTTTCAAATGGTGTTTGTAATGGATGTGCTCTTGGAATACATACTCAAGACAAGTTCGAGAAGGGGCATGCATGGAGAGCCTCTTCACCTTTGAAACTTGTACATAGTGATCTCATAGGTCCATTTATAGTACTTTCAATGAAAAAAGTAAGATATGTGTTGTCATTTATAGATGATTACACGATATTCACTTTGGTTTACTTCTTGAAACTCAAGTTTGAATTTTTTCAACATCTAAAGATTTTCAAAGCGCATGCGGAAAATCAGTCTGGAAAATGCATCAAGATAATCCACACAGATAATGGGATGAAATATGTCAAAAAATATATCAAGAATATTTGTAATGAAGCAGGCATACAGTTGCAACATACAGTTCCTTACAATCCACAACAAAATGGGGTGGCCGAAAGGAAGAATCAATCTTTGAAAGAGATGGCCAATTGCATGTTGCATGCAAGATCTCTTTCGTCAAAATTGTGGACTGAAGCTGTCAATTGTGCCTCATACATCTACAACAAATCTCCGCATAAAACTGATACTAGAAAAACACCTTTTGAGGCTTGGACTAGCATGCAACCTGAAGTCGGGCATTTCCTCATTTTCAGATCTCGAGCATGGGCCCACATTTATACAGAGAAGAGAAAGGATTTGGAGCCTTAAATTAAAGCATGCATGCTTGTTGGATATTCTGATGAAGTCAAAGGGTACAGATTGCTTTATATCAACACTGAAGAGCTCTTTATTGAAAGGAGTGTAAAGTTTGACGAAGATATTTTGCATGCACCATCAGATGAACTTGTTACCAAGTTTCCATCACCACTCATTGATGAGTATGCAGATGAAACTTCAGATCATAATTTTGATGAAGATAAGCCTTTGCCCGTGACACATGTTAGACCACTAGTTGTTGAACATCGAGATCATACTTCCTCATGTAGTTCAAAAGATTCTCGACCACCTTCAACACAAAAATGGTGTAGCATGAGTGATCTCCTTGATGATCCTGCCTCTATACCTTAGTTTGAGGAAGATCCAAAAGAACTCTTAGCTATGGAGCCATGCATGCCCATGAATGCTTATATGATGCATGCATCTGATCCATAGAATTATGCAGAAGAAACTGTGCATCCTGAATGGGAAGCAGCAATGGATGAGGAATATAAATTTCTCATTGAGAACCAGACTTGGGATTTAGTTCCACTACCTTCAAATCATAAATGTGTGAGGTGCAAGTGAGTTTACTAGACCATGAAAGAAGCAAATGATTAATTCAATCAATATAAGGCATGGTTTGTAGCAAAACGTTTTCAACAGGTACATGGTGTTGAATATGATGAGACTTTTTCTCGAGTGGCAAAAATGGATTCCATTCGGCTAGCTCTCTCTAGTGCAGTAGCAAGAGGATGGGAGGTGCATCATATGGATGTGAAGAATGCCTTTATTCACGGTGATCTCAAGGAGTAAATTTACATGGAGAAGCCACAGGGATACATGCAAAATTCATCTCTGGTATGAAAACTAAAGAAGTCTCTCTATGGCCTCAAGCAAGCACCTAGAGCATGGTATGCAAAGATGGATTCCTATTTGTTATCTCAAAATTTTGTACGTTGAAAATCTCATTCCAATGTTTACTTTTTGAAGAAAATTGACTCCTTTTTTATCATAATACTCTATGTAGATGATATTTTGATAACAGGTAGTTCAACTTCTGTCATTACTAAGATTAAAACTGCATTGCATAAGCGGTTTTCTATGACAGACATGGGCTTGCTAAATTTCATCCTTGGACTAGAGATCAACCAGAGTGGTTCTGGGATTACCATTTCTCAACCAAAGTATGCTAGAGATATTTTTTCATGATTTCACATGAGTGACTTCAATCCAGTAGCCACACCTTTCTTATCAGGGATAAAGCTTGAGAATGTCAAAGACACACCATTGGTTGATTGCACATTGTACCGTCAACTTGTGGGAAGTATTCTTTATCTCACTCACTCCTGTCCTCATCTCTCCTATGTCATAGGATCAGTTTCCATATACATGCAAGAGCCACATGAGTTACACTGGAAATCTACAAAGTGCATCCTTCGATATGTCCAGGGGACAATCGCCTATATGATTCATTATGCAGCAAATTGTTCTTTGGATCTCATTGTGTTCATAGATTCAGATTAGGCTGGCGACAACATTGATTGCAAGTCCACCTCCAGTTATGTACTTAGTTTGGGATCCGACCCAATTTGTTGGTCAAGCAAGAAGAAAGCTTCCATTGATTTATCATCAATAGAGGCTGATTATAGAGGAGCAATCAAAGCCACTATTCAATTCATTTGGCTACAAAATTTCCTATCTAAGCATGGGATCAGTGCCCATCGTCGAACTGTCATCTGATGTGATAATCAAAGTATGCTAAAGTTTTGCAAAGATCCAGTGCAACGACAGCGGAACAAACACATCAAGATCCACATGCACTTCATTAGAGAACTCATTCATGATGGGATCATCGATTTTCAGTTTTGTCCTAGTTCTGAGCAAACTGTTAATATCTTCACCAAGACTTTCACTGAGCAAAAGTTTCGATTCCTGCAAGATCGTCTCGGGGTGAAGGACACAACTTCCTAGTAGTTGTCTTTTCTCTACTTTTGCATTATATTTTGAGGGGGGATTTTTCTTCCCACTCAGTTTTCCCTCTTTCCTCTTTTCATGCATTGTATATGGGTACCTAAAATGGTCGTGTTGTCGGGACTCATTCATTTTGCATCACACACACCTAAGTTATGCTTAAAGGGGGATGTTGGTGTACATGCATCTAATTAGCTTTAGTTCAACTCTAGATATTTCATGTGATGTGCACTTGTCATTAGCTATTTTTGTGTAATTAAATCCCCTCTGCGGACAGAGGCGATCGCTCTAGCCCTAGGGTGGGTCTAGCAGCAAGAGTACATGCTAATGTGTCGATTCCTAGTAAATGAATGAAACTGAGTCGGGATATATGTCCTACCTTTGTTCCAACACAGTTGTCGTAGTTGTGGCAGAAATATTTTGATGTTCATCGTGACACGTCATGGTCCTTCAGTGATGGTACTCAGGTGCTTACGCAAGGATCAGAGAATGATAACAGCATACGAAAGAATACTTGCATTCATAAATATCTAATTGGTCAAGAAGAACTAAACGTATTGCATTAGAGTGATCATATCAAACGCAAGACGAGAACCAAAACATCAGTCATGTATTAATGAGAAGAGAGAAAGAGTTTACAACCAAAAAGCCTTGACATTGCAACCTCCTTCAGCAGGTCCAGTCGAAACGCATCTCGAGCACTCGTCAAGGAATTAGACTTGGCAAGGAAATAAGCCTAGACTCTCTTGAAAATGGATCTCTCTCTGCTCTATCTCACACCAACTATGTCAGACTGCTTAGTTGTTCAACCATTTCAGCTATTGTGCAAAGTGTTCAGCTAGCTACATCTATGTGAGAGAGATGTATTTATAGGAGAGGAAGAAGAGGTTGGGATCCCTCATATGGTGGAAGGAAGGCCTTATCCTTTGGGAGGTTGCTCGAATGTAGGGAAGAAAAAGCCAAAGGAAGATGTTCGATGTTATTCAGTCGAAAAACTCATGCTGACTCCGCTCACGAAGTGGTTGGAATGGAGACTTCACTTCTATTTTTAAAAAAATATTCCAAAAACAACACGGCGCGAGCAGTCCAATGAGACACAGTGCCAATGGGCATGGGCCCTAGTGTTAATTTCTCTATTGGCGTGGGGCCATAACTTCTTGCCAGCGCCGACCCAAAATCATATGTTTTTGATGGTCTGTTCTAGGAATAGTCAACAAAGGAAATGTTCTTCTCATGGAAAGGGATGCAATGACACTTTTTGCAAGGCACAACACTACACAGAAGTCACAGAGATATTCATCCAATGTGCGAGATGGGGATTACAGGGACGGTGACAAAATTTTGTGTAACAGATGCCCCCTAAAGCATGAGGTTCGAGACAGAGGGTGGAGTGAAATGCTTTATGAGAACGCATTCAAACCAAACACTGTTGTCGGAAGACCTGCAAGTACAAATACAACTGATATCTTTGATACATGAACATGCGGCATGGGCGCATCCATCCATAATAGAGTACATATAAAACTGAGATCCGAGGTATGGATGCAGCCATCTAGCAGTAAGGATCAATAAATAGACTCAGGCATGGTCACATCCATCCAATCAAAAGAGTCATGCATATAGTCATGATAAACCAAAATATCCCGCAGCCTGGATTTTATCAGACAAAACTCAGCGTCTTGCACTCCATCTCGACCCGAAAAAGTACAAATTCAAGCATGCGAATATGTGAGCTGAAGTCGAACATGCAAGAAAATCACCTGATTACCAACCAATGATGAAGGCTATTAACAGGCACGAGAGAAACCATCCATAATGACAATGGCTCTCAAGGTACAACTAGTACAATCCATGGAATGTGAATAGTGATCTAGCATCAAACACCCGCAGAATCACTCGAACGAAGGCCAATAATGAGGACCTCTCGTCGAATGCGAAGAACTTGCCATTGAGGCATGTAAGCTCTAAGGTACCAAAAGGGAGCCTCTAGATCAACTTCTCAGATAATGAGCTAAAGTCAACAGGAAGTGACCTGGTCGAAGGAGGGTCATAATGTTTCCCACATCATCGACACGAGACAGAGGAATAAGATGATAGTGAATCAGGACGGAAAAAAGGATCAGAGGTTGAAAACTGCAAAAGGAAACTTCTCTTGAACATATCAGTGACACAACTCCAGATTTGGCAGTATTTGACATCAAGGGATCTGAGGTCATGGTAACGTGGCAAAGAGCAGATGAGAGGTCAAAATAGATTACCCAAACTCATGGAGGCAAAAAATGATGAAATGAGATGTCCCCAACCCGACACGAATGCAGACGAGTATCATGTTCAAGAGTGACATACTACCGACACAACTGAGAACTAGTTCCATTTCCCCCACCATTTCTGGAGAGTACCTCTTTATTTTTACAAAAGCTTGAAGAGGATAGCATATTCTTGTCATATAATTTTTTCCTTTGGACAAATCCATCCTAGTACATTTTACGAGTTCTAGGAAGGAGGAACTCGGTTATGCCATGGTGACGATTTCCAATTTCATTTAAGTTTAAACTAATCTGACAAAGGAAGAACTCAACATATTTTCATGTTTAGAGATTTTGAAAAGAAGCAGAAAATAAAACTCCAACTGGCCCTTTTCGTAAATAGTCCCTCATACCCGAAAAGGTAGAAAACAAAATATGAGAGAACCTCTTAGTCACAATTGGCTAAGGTATTCCTTTTTCGTAAATAGTTTATCCCAACCTAAAAAAGGGGTAAACGTATACTGGGAAAACGATGTTTCATAGCCTTTAACGAGTTCAAAACGACAAGAGCTCGGCAATATTTTCATTTTTTGAGAGTTAGAAAAGAGCTGAAAGTTGACTCCTCCTAGAGGAACAAGTGGTATTAAGGGTAGCAACTGGTTCCAGTGATGGTGGAACTTCTCAGAACAAGTAAAGGTCATGAGGCTGGCTAACAAGACCACTCATTGCAGTAGTTCCTTGGGAATGGGTAAAACAACCAAGTGAAGGCGTATGATCAGCCAAGAAGATGGGGACGATGGAATGAGAAAACCAAGGTTCATCTAGCAGAGGTAAAATAAGAATGGTTTCATTTTTACACAAGCTTGAAATCAAGAAACTATGCTTGAATTTGGTTTCATTTTTACACAAGATTGAAACAAAGATAAACTATGCTTGAAAAATTTGGCATGCCCCCAACATGGTGACTCAATTTGAGGTACATGCCCCCCAAGCTTTAGTGCATTCATCGAAGTAGAATGCTAGTTACTCACAGGTGGATGAAATGAAGGTTCAATTACGAGATCAGGCGAAAGACTCAACTGGGATTCTATGAGATCTAAACAAAGAATCAAATTGAAAAGGGAACATGTTTCCTTTTTTAATGAGGTTGACACAGTAAAAGAACTATCCTCGTGATCTAATTCATTTTTTAACAAGCTTGACACAAGAAAACAAACTCTGCTCCGTCACGACCTGATCATGATGAATAAGAAGTCATGGCTTCCAAAATTTTCTCATTCGACGGGAGAATAACACTCTGGAAATTAGGACCCTATGCCCCCAATACATTGTGTACTACCTCACTAATTGAATCATCAGTGCATGCGGATATGGAACAGGTGGCCACATAATTGACTTGTGGCAGGGAAGATATCACCGGCAGGTAAGAACCAAGAAGGGATGAAGGTAGACCAGATGTCACATCAGGACCAAAGAATGAAAGTTGATCAATGGTCACAATCTGACCTTCATGTGGAAAAAAAATCACACGAAAGAGGGAAGAGACAAGTGCGCCCATGGCATAAGCATAGTCGCGCCCCAGGAGTAAATTAAAATCCAAGGGGCCTTGAACCACCATCATGTCTATATAGATAGTTTTCCCTCCCAAAGTGATAGGAAACTTCAGAAGGATCCCTAATGGTTGACTTGTTCCTCTGTTAAAATCCAACAGATTCTGAGTAACAGGCACAAGCTGTGGGGAACCCAAATCTTGCCATGTAGTTGAGGACATAATACTAACCAAGGTGCCTTCATCTATAATCGTGCCTGGTACAACCATATTGCAGGCCTGCACAGTAATCTCAAGGGGCACGTAAGAAGGAAGATGATATCCCGTAAATCGACTCCAATCAAAGAAAGGGACCAAATTACATGGAGAGGGTTCCCTAAGAATAGGAGGATTAACCCCTTGCGTTACAGGAATGGAAAGACCATTCTCCTAAACTGCAAGAATGAGAGAAGGAGGGTCACTTTCTGTAACTGTGGCGACAGGAGTCAGAGGATCACCCTCCTAGATCATGTAAAGAGGAGGATCGCCCTCCGATCCCAGGGAATCAGAGGAAACAAAAAGAACCTGACTGGGATGAGACCCACTCTCGACGGAAAAGACATGATGAACTGTAGGCGGAATCAGGTCGACCTTTTTCTCAACCAATGATTGGTCAGAAATGGACTCAGGAGAATGAATTTCAGAGAGAGTGGAATCGACCGGAGATGAATCTCGATCAATGGGTTGATCAACTATGGAAGGACTCGAAGAAAACTTCTGGTAATCGATGGGAAGATAGGACTCATAAGTCAAAATGGTATCCAATACTTTAGAGGCTTCATTCATATAAGGACATAAGTGAATGGGATGGTTCCCTTCACATGACCTACAGGAAAATTTTATCTTACCCTATTTCTTACGAGTCTCATTATCTCTAGCTGAAGGCTCAACATCAGCATGATGTACAGAGGTCGATGACGAATGACGAATCGGGCCAACGGACCACACTTCTAGCACCTTGGGAATACCAGGGCAATCACGATGAAGGTGGTCACCCTTACATAGATTGCAAGGGAATTTGACTCGGAGAGACAGAGTGGGAGGTTTCTTGACAATAGCTACATGGGTAGCAATAGTTGTTGATTTACCCCCTAGCTTATTTTCCTTCTTCTTCTTCGACTTCTTCTTCTTATTCTTAGCCACCTGGTTACTAGAATCCAAACTTTCACCAAGTGAAGAGGAAGAACGAGGTGGAGAAATAGGTGAAGGAGGTAAGGGGTCAACCTTAGGTTCAATATGGGGTTGACATGGTTAAGGCAAAGGAGAACTTGGTTGGACAAAGGTGGGGACACTCGAGACCACTGAGGTCGAAAATAACCAAATGGGAAAACCAATAGTTAACCCAGGAAGGGACAATGTCACCATATATGGGGAGCCAGCATTTCCAAAAGACGAAAAAATGACCAATTTCCCATCGGATGGGGATCCTTGACCGGGAAACCCAGGAAACGTTGTCATTAACCTTACCCTAAGAATCACTAAGGAATATGAATTTAACCAGGAATATTTCGTAGGCAGTTAATTTTAAGACATTGAAACAAAAATTTTCCTTTTCATTTTTTAAGAGTCGAGAAAAGGACGAAAGGTGACTCTAGTCACTTTCAGTCTGAACGAGCTTGAAAGGACAAGTTCTCGATGATATTTTTAAATTCTAGAGAATCAAGAAAATACCAAAATGACTACTCAGGTAATCTAAGCAAGAGGGTGTACCAAGTTTCCGTGAATTGCAATATACACCTTGGTGATCAAATGAAAGAGAAATGACCAAGGACTTGATGTACGTGCAGGAAGTCTCCCCGAATTTTGTGTTTAGTGTATCACGGTTATAGGGCAGCAAACTTGGCTTCCTATGGATAAAGGATTGCAACCTATGAGGGTCTCCCTTTATATACGCGACGCTATGAGGAGCCCAAGTCCGTGCTAGTGATGTCTAATTCCAGATGGCGAACGATAGCTACTAGGTTTAATGACGCTGAAACACGTCACTAGCCTAGACCTCTAAAATGTGTGCATTAGGTTTCAATGTTTCCTTAGGTTGATTGAATTCATTTTAAGGTTGATCTTGAATTAATGTTGCGATTTCAAGGCCTTACCGAATGTGATCTCGAATTCCTAATGAAAACTATATGCAAAATAAAATCATTTCCATTCAATGAATGCTAGCTAGGAGAAGGATAAGAATTCTATGACAAAGTAGCAATCAATTAAACCACTAAAAGAATTTCACTAATGCATCTAATACAACCAAAACAGAAAACGAAAACTCTTTCCTCATTCTCTAAGAGCTACTAATGCAAAAGAACATTTTCATTTTCAATTTAAGCGAAAGAATGCATTTTTGTCTTTTTAGATGAATGAGGCACACAATGCACTATTACACTAAAAATAAAAACAAATACTAGTTTCGAGCACTACGAATGTAACGATCTAAAACAAATAGATCAATGCAATACAAACATAAAACACACTCAAAACAAGGATGCACTCTTCCAAGCAAACAAAAATCTTTCGAAACAATCCAACAAGCAATGTAATCTATGCTCAAAGTGACGAATGGAGAGCTAAAATGAAAATAAAAGCGATCATCTAACCAAACAAAGACACGAAGAACCAAAAGAAAGACTAAGACAATCAGTCAGTGAATTGCAACGACAAAGATCAACATGACTCAAAATCAACTCAGAAGGCTCAGTGAGGAGAGGGTCGGACAAACAGCACAAGGCACCTAGAAACCCTAGGGTGACAAAATCCACTGATAAGATGATGGACAAAAAACTGAGAATATTGAGACTACAGAGTAAAAACAATCCTAGTAGACCAATTGCAAGGTGAAAAACCAATCCAGAGCCAAGAAACACTGACAAAAACTCAGAAAAGAGGTCAAATCAAATCCTACAGGCTTTGGCATGACTATTTAGCTATAATCCGCACTAAATAGGGGTTGTTGCACCTATGACAAAAGCAACATGCGCCAATCGGCGTGACTTTTCAAAGAAAAACCGCGCCGAGCTAGAAAACCACTAAGCAGATGTCAGACTTGACACTCTGGAACTGAACATGATGGTTGAAAACAGTCATACAGGTCATGCAAAGCAGAGAAATGATGAAACGACCAAAGTTGACTTGACAAGAAAAAAACTGGACGAACAATGAGACGACAAACACACATTGTCCCCAACAGAGTCGCCAACTTGTTGTGTAGGTAAATACCCTCTGTAGACAGAGGAGATCACTCTAGCCCTAGGGTGGGTCTAGCAACAAGAGGGCATGTTAATGTGTCGATTCCTAGTTAATGAATGAAACTGAGTCGGGATAGATGTCCTACCTTTGTTCCAACGCAGTTGTCGTGGCTGTGGCAGAAATCTTCTTATCTTCATTGTGACAGGTCACGATCCTTCAGTAGTGGTACTCAGGTGCCTGCGCAAGGATCAGAGAACGATATCAACATACAAAACAATACTTGCATTCATAACTATCTAATTGGTCAGGGAGAATTAAACATATTTCATTAGAGTAATCATATCAAACGCAAGACAGGAACCAAAACATCAGTCATGTATTAATGAGAAGAGAGAAAGAGTTTACAACCAAAAAGCCTTGACGTTGTAGCCTCCTGCAGTGGGTCTAGTCAAAACATGTCTCAAGCATTCGTCAAGGAATTAGACTTGGCGAGGCAATAAGTCTAGTATCTCTCTCGACAATGGATCTCTCTCTGCTCTATCTCACACCAGCTATGTCAGACTGCTTAGCTATTCAACCATTTTAGCTATTATGCAAAGTGTTCAGCTAGCTACATCTATGTGAGAGAGATGTATTTATAGGAGAGGAGGAGGTTGGGATCCCTCATATGGTGGAAGTGAGGCCTTATCCTTTGGGAGGTTGCTCGAATGTAGGGAACAAGAAGCCAAAGGAATATGTTCGACGTTATTCAGTCGAACAACTCATGCTGACTCCACTCACGAAGTGATTAGAATGGAGACTTCACTTCTATTTTTAAAAAAACTTTCCAAAAACAGCTTGGCGCGGACATTCCACTGAGACAGAGTGCCAATGGTTGCGGGCCCCAGTGTTAATTTCTCTATCGGCGCGAGGCCATAACTACCTGCCAGCGCTGACCCAAAATCATATGTTTTTGATGGTCTGTTCCAGGAATAGTTAACAGAGGAAATGTTCTTCACATGGAAAGGGATGCAATGACACATTTTTCAAGGCACAACACTACACAGAAGTCACATAGATAGTCCTCCAATCTGCGGGATGGGGATTGGCATATTTCGACCTTTCTAAATCAATCCAGTGTGAGTGACAACGTGTAATAAATGACAACACTTAATTGTGAACGAAGTTTCCAAATAGTCATCAGATTTTTGGAATTATGCTTGAATTCATATGTAACTAAGCTCAGTTTGTCTTGGATTCGTTGGAGTTTGCCTTGGATTCATTAGAGTTTAGAACTGCGACAATAACCTCTTCTCCATTACTGCAACAATTCTTTTCAAAATTTTAGCAATAGATTTTTTTTTTTAATGGAAAGTTAGCTCTCGCCAATATTCACTGATCTTTGTTTCCTTTTTTCTCTATACGCCGTTACTGCGTTGGTCGATTCCTTTCAAATTCGCACAGTGTGATCCCGTGCCAAAAACAATGTTAGTTTTTAAAAATTTGTGCAATCAATAATTATTCTACGAATATGGGATTGCCCATGATTAGCGTTATGCTAAAATAAGAATGATTAAATTTGGCTTTCTACGAAAACCCTACACTTCAACAAAGCAATGAAACCCATGAGCAGGGATGGAATTTGGATTTATTTTTGCTTGTCATAAAAAAAATTTGACGTTTTGGGTTCTTATGTTTCCCGTCAAGAAACATTATGTTTAAAATTTTGCCCTTAAAAAATGATGTTCTCCTGTTAAGTTAACTCTTCACCAATACCCTGGATGCGGGTGGCAACAGCTGATGTGATGGTGGTTTGCCTACGGGACGGCGCGTGGCATGGCCACATGGCCACCCGTAGGCTGCAGTTAATAGGCCTCGGAGCAATTAATACTCCAGGTCGTCACCCTGCGCGGCATTATGCCAGTGGGGAGGTCGAGGTGGTAGGCCACTCAAAATGACTTCCTCTGGTTCCTCTTCTCTGTTCTTCGATTCGGCTTCAAGGTTCTTGCCTCTGTCTCGGCTTGGTCTAGTGGTCTCCATGCCGATGCAATTCTTGCCTATTAGGTCTGGCTGCTCCCAGGAGGCTGACTTGCCCAGCTCCCACACCTCCCTTGGCAGGCGATGTTATCTGGGCTGCTATGTCAATTTTCTCCCTGGATTCCATTTCTCGCATAGCCCCTTCTGCTCCCTGCAATTTTCTTCTCCGCTTGGTCTCAATTCGCCCTCCCCCCGTCGCCTCCTGTCAATTCTGCATTCTCCTTTCAACTCAGTGTTGTCATGCCGAGGCTCAGGCATCGTCTGAGATGCCGATGGGGTAGCCCCAGAGCTCGCACCTCTGGTCGGCGTTGCTCCCCTTCCTCCAGCCCTTCGTCGTCATCTCCTGAGAGCTTCCATGGTCGCTATCCTTCAACGTGGAGTGGAAGGGGTCGTGGGCGTCGACTCCCCTCCTCCCCCAGGCGTAGCGCCTCTGCTTCTTTGTTGCCTCCTCGTTCCCGTCTCGCTGTCTCTGCTTCCCTTCACAACCCATCCACCGCCATTTTTCACTTCCAGTGCAACTCTAATCGCCCCTTGGTCATTGCGACTGTCTCTGTCTCGTTTAAGGAAATCCCAGGGGTAATTCCTGACCCCCCCCCCCCCCCCCCCCGCCTCTCGCGCATCCTGTTAACTTGTCGGCTCCCCCTAACCTCACGCAAGAAACCCCTCGGCCGTCTGGACAAAGGTGCTTCATAAAGGCTGACTTGGCTATGGGTTCGAGCATCCTCCAGGACATTGGCTTGCAGGATGGCGGTAGCAAAGCAGGTGTGACCGCAGTTCAAAGACGCCCTGTTCCTGACGACGATGATGGATACTGGTGCAAGATGGAAGAAGAACCGCCCTCGGAGGATTATGGTCTCTAGTGCAATTAACTCTGCCCAAGTAACTATGTTCAGTTTTCTGTCATTTTTGTTGCTTTTGGTCGTAACAAGTTTTGGTATGCCATAGCTGGTTTCCTCCATCGAGGCAGCTTACAAACGTTGCCAGGGCCGGTTTCCCCTTGCGGGCGGCTCAATTTTTGTTATCTTGCTGAATGTATGTCGCCTCTTAAGGCCATGAACTAGTTGTACTATATGTTTCATAAATAGATTTAAAGTTACTTAGAAAAAAAAAAAAAAAAAAACTCTTCACCAATAAAAAATTAATTTAAAATTTACTCTTCAATAACATAACTATATTAAAATTTTTCCCAATATTTATTATAAAAAAACAAAATAACTATATTAAAAAATTTCACATTAAAAAAAAAAAAAAAAACAAAATGAATTTAACACATGACTTATTAAATCTTAAGTTTTGGTTTGAAAATGCTTTACATGCAATAAATAAATTTTGTTTCCAATATATTATAAAGTTTTCCATCTAATGCTACTCTACTACATTGACATCTTTTGTGTATCTTGTTCTATGTTTCCCAAGTTCTTTGTGAAAAGAGGTGTGACCTATAACAATAACATAGGGATTAGAGTGATATTATTGGAACAATCATGGAGAAGTCATAATTAATTGTTGATATATACTGCAATACATACCATTTAGATTTTGTTCACTTTGTTAATTAAATTTGGAGGGCCTGATTTATTTCATTTCTAGTTTTTTTTTTTAATGGACATGTATTCACATTTTGAATGCAAACTCAAAATTCTTGAAGGTGTTAGTTGTGAATATGTGTGGGGTTGTTGATAATGATCTTGAGCATAATGATGTATGGATGATTCTTGATAATAATCTCCTAACATAATGACAAAACAATCTTAACATTTTCACACTATGATTTAAAGTATAATTAATAATAATTATGGTTAATTATAAATAATATAACAAATCAATTTAAATTTTAGTAAAGAATTCTGATCATTATTTCAAAAAATTTAAAACAAAAATAATAATTATGAGTAAAGGAATATGAAAAGTGAAAAATAAAAACATAAATAGATTTCTACCTACAAACAAGTAGCAACATCTACTTCAATATGGTTTTGGATGGCATCAATATGGTTTTGGATGGCATTGGACATATGGCTTGATTAGTGATATAGTCAAGTGTATATTTTACATTTAAGTTAAAGAAAATTATATGACCAAGTTCAACCTATAAAATCTTAGCCAAAAGTTGAATAATAAGACACCAAAAACCTTAATAAGCCCATCAAATTTTAACCAAGACACAAAAAATTCTTAATAAATTGAAATAATAATAAGATAACAAAAAGCTTAATAAACCTAAATGACCTGGAACAATACAGTAATAGACCATGCCAAGATAGACATAATGTTGGTTAAAATGAAGTTTAAGTATTTCCTAAATTAGTATGACACATCTATTCTTTTCCTAAACTTCTCTAGCAGTCTTTAATTGTTTCAAAAATTATTGTTGTGTATATTTAATAAAATTGATTCTCTTTTCAAAAATTATTGTTGCTTATATTTAATAAAATTCATTCTATTATTTAACTAGCTTGTCTCTTGTGCTTTTAAAGAATATTGTTAATTATTGCTGCTTATATTTAATAAAATTCATTCTATTATTTAACTAGCTTGTCTCTTGTGCTTTCAAAGAATATTGCTAGCTATTTAAACAAAAATATTTAAAAATAAAATAAAATCCTACCATAATATACCATAAAAATTGCATTTTTGTTTCATCTTTAAATTTAAATTTAAACATATAACAAATCAGGGTTGAAACAAAGAAACTAAAATAATACCAACTTGAAAATGAAAAGAATCTCTCCCTAAACCTAATCTCCAAATAAGGGTTTGCATTGTTTTATTTTATTTATGTTTAATGGTAAAGTTGAAAAACCAAAAATAAATGGAAAATACTTCATATAAAAATAGATGGAATATAAATCTTTATCAGTCATGCACTCTACAAAAGAATTATTTCGAATAATTTCAACAATCCATAACTAGAATTATTTCAAATCATTTCGCCAATCCATACTAGCTAAATATTAAATAGCTTCTGTAATTACCTTTGGAAGGATCATAAAAAGCCTAGTCTCTCCAATTTCACCGCATTCTTCTTAAAATTTGGCTTTCTAAGATTCCCTTCCCAAATAGCGTTCTCCATTTAATTCATTTAGACGGAAATTACTGAACCACTTCCTCTGTGGAAACTACTCCCAATTATTTCTTACCCTGGTTAACATATGAAACATACCCGACTCCTCTCCCTTATACATTTTCATGCATATTTTCTTTCAATAGTGTCTGAGTCCACTTGGACTATGCTAAAATGGCAAGGGATCTTACTGATACAACATACATGATCATTAAAAGGATTGGGCAATGGGCATAATTCCAATTCTGAAAATTTTTTATTTTTTTTGGCGGGAGGGGAAATAGAAAGTCTGAATTCCATGAACCAACTCTCGAGAAGAAATAGAATAAAATGGTTTTTTTATAAAATTTAGAAATAAAATGGTGGGCTTGCCTTGAGACTAAATCTTGCCTAGCCATAATATATATTTAAATTGAAAATTTCCTTGGCCTTGAGACTCAATCTTGCCTAGCCACTATATATATTTAAATTGAAAATTTCCTTGGCTTTCCTTAATAGATATACGTAGTAGAAATTTCTTTGGCTTTCCTAAATAGAAATAGATATTAATAACATTTTCAAACACATGTAACCCATCATTAATAAGTTCTGTACGGTTCCAAGCACTTCCTAAAAACAGTCATTAAAAAAATTTACACTTCAAAAACTCGCAAAATGCCCTTTGACGAATTCCATCCCTGCCCATGAGATCAACAAGCATATATTTTCATTCATCCATATCGGAAATAACGGCCGCGATTTCGCATATCTTTAATTTGTTGTTTGTCGCAATGAAATCTCTAGTAAACTGATATAGCTCCGTTACAATCCGCGGAAGATAGGGAACCCTAGTGTTGGAGTGCCTTGATGGTCGGAGATATGGTTTGTTGTGGAAATATTTTCATTTACATGTGGCAAATTTGCAAATCTACTCCATTAAAATAGTAACAATTTCTTCCTTGGTTCTTTTCTAATCGGAGATTTCCAACCAAATTTCTTGGATGGAATAATTCTCCAACAAACTGTCCACATTGATGCGTCCAACACATTGATGCCACGTAGACACAAAAAAATCACTAGATACTTTTATGGTATTTCAGGTTTAATTGTACTGGTCGCTGTGTGGAGTTGTCTAACGAAGGGAGGAATTGCTCGGACCGTCAAAATTGGTTGGAATCTGGGTCAAAATAATTTAAGAAATCTTACAGTAACAATGTTTGAATCATGATTTTGATGGTGGAAATAGATTCAGCACCATCAAAAACCTCTAAAACACCCAAAATATTAAAATTTGATAATTATAACGTGAATTTACAAAAATCCCTACCAAATTTTCTTAAAATCTTATCAAAATTTTCATGATTTTCAAAGCGAAAAAACAGTCTAAACTACGGCTTTGCGGTAATACCAAGTGTCCACTGAACTATTTGGTTGATTCAGGATCGAAGGTCGCAGGCATGGCAATTTGGTTTTGACTTACCTCGAAATAAATCCCACTGGATATGAGCACTTATAATACATGAAGTCTTAATGTTGTTTTATGATAGTCATAATAATATATATGACAACATTGTTTATTTTCCAAATTAATAAAAGTTTGTCTATTAATATTTATTTTCAAATATGCAATAATTTATTTATAACAGAAAATAAAAATTATATATATATATATATATATATATATATATATATATATATTTCTTTTTCTTTTCAAATTTGCTAATTATGTACATTATGACATATACAATGTTTTTAATGAATGATTTACCTTTTTTTTTATATAGATGTGAGTCTAGTGAGGTGAAGAAAACACCCATTAAGCAAAACCAAAAGCAAAGTATGAGGTGGTGTGGCAACTAAAAATGCCACATCACTTTCTCGTGACAAACATAAAAAAAAATTCATGAACGCAAAATATAGTGAAGAGGTCCCAAAAACCCATAAGTGTCAATTGTGATGTCCAAAATGAAGGATGTGCAAAATATGATCAGAACCAACATGATCGAAAACCCCATAGCCAAGCGATAAATATCATAAAAGTATAAAATTTTCCAAAATGAGAGTAAGGGAGGGGGTTGAAAAATGAAGGGTCCCCATTATTTTGTTGGAAAAATTATGGGGAGGTTATGGCCAACAACGCCATAGGGGAAGGATAAACAAGACAAGGAAACTAGGGTTTCCTGAGGGGAAATTCTTAAAAGCACGCAAGGAGACTAGCTTGGATCATGGGAAATTTGCTAGATCTAGGATACTTATGGAAAGAAATGGTTTTTTCATAGCTATCACACCCTTTTATACCACAAAAAATTGGTTTGATGGTTCAGGTACTAGCTACAACATGTGGTTTTCAATCTAACCCATAAACCCCACCTGACTATATGAGAAAATGTGCACATTTAATCTTTCTTTATCCAGATTGGATGATTACACTGTTTGGAATCCACCTTAATGCTTTTAGATAGGAAAAAGTGAAGGAATCAACTCACATTACCTTTTTTTCTCATGTGACCTAGTTTGGAAAATTAGGGTTTGAAACATTTTGGGAACGGTTTGAGGTGTCAAACAACTTCTTTTGGGGGTAAAACTTTGTCACTTAAGAGCCACACCATTTTGTGTTATTTTACACACATAGACCTTTCCAATGGTGTAAGTATCACCTCAATCATAGGACATATGCAAAATTTATGCCACTAAGAAGTTGACCTTCTTGTTTTGATCACCATAATTCAAGAGGATGTCATGTCAACCCTCAATATCCATGGAAAAGAGGCTAGCCGCATGATCATGATGAAGAAGACTTTATAAGAGTCAATATTGTAAATCTAGTTAAATTTTGAAGTGATCTAGGTGGATATGGGTGGCCACCCACCTATTCCACTAGTTTAAAACATAGTTCTCCATCTTGGATGTTTTTCTACAGTTTTTCATGTCTTAAACTTCTGGGGCCCTTTTGAATCCCCAAACAACCTTCTTTTAATGTGTTGTGGTCTAGGCGACATCCATAGGATTTGGCTTGAGCCAAGTCAAAATTTGTACTCATTGGCTAGAACTTTCAACAAGATATTGAGCATGTCAAATAGAGACTATATATGAAATTTATGATCCCGGGAAGTTGACATACCAAATAAACCCATCAAGGCCCACAAACATTTTTGCATTTCATCTCCGAAGTTTATGTTTTTAGATGTTTAGGATTTCCTCATTATTGTTTATGTTAAAGAGGGACTTTCAGCCTCATTGTAAGGGGCTTTGACGAATGCACGTAGAAACTCTATCTTTTCTCAAAGATAAGTTATCATCATTCGAGAAAGTTTGTTTCATTCGAAATTTTTATAGTTTCAACACATTCCATTTATTAATATAACTCATGTTTTATTGTATCTTTGTGTTTTTGTTATAAATTTTTGTTTCATTTCATTCCCTTCATAAATCTAGATGAGTGGTATTAGAGCAATCTTCTTTTTATTTGTTTCTTTGTGCATATCTTCAATAAGGCCAAGGTATAAGGTGTTGGGAATTGAACTACTTAAAACATTGCAAGATCATCCTCATTGGACCCGATGACCTCCCATGGCAGAATAAAATAAAGATGATAGACCAATAAATATTATTAAATTGTTGTTTGAGAAAGCCATCGCACAACAATGGAATTCGATGATGGATAAATTTTCCCAGATCCTTAGACAATTGCCAACAACCAAAGAATCTTCATTAAACAACCCCTTTGGAGGAGTCACCTCCTTCAAAGTACAATTTAGTTTTGATATTATTTTATTTGAAGGCTAGACAAATGCATATGCTCTAGAAAAATGGTTAAATATGTTAGAAGAGTTTTTTTTGTCCACAATTTTTTTGATAGAGAAAATAATACCTTTGTGCTCTTTAAGGATGTCCCACATGTAAAGGATTGGTGAGATGCTTACCATTAATAAAAGGCCATAGAGGAGTCATCAATGTTTGCGAGGATTCCCACTTGGGGCTCTTTTGGGGATGCTATTAAGGAACAACATTACCTCATTGGAAACTACAATGACCAATACATGAGATGGACCACACTGTAGTAGGAGAGGGACCAAATATTGCTAGACTTCACAAATATATTCCATACCTTGCACACCAACCTGGGTATCAACTACTCTCAGTGACATATGGTTCTCAAGCACTGCGGTGGTCTACATTGATACATCCCAACAAAAGTTGAGTTTCTAGATATCCCTTGCCTGGGCATCGCATACATATATGCTTTCAAAATAGAGCATAAATTTAAACAGAAGAAGCAATAGTTTGGATTTATGAATTCATCACAACAAAAGTAGAGAAAAGGAAACCTCACAGAAAAAAGGACATTGCTAGGACAGAACACCCCACAACAACTGGTGTAATCCACAAACAAAGAAGGGTAATAGGAAGATGACGAAAGACATAGGAAAGTGGTGTGAGTTATGTAAGGACCCTTGGAAAAACATCGATGAATGTTGCTCAAAGTATACATTGGTGGTCAAGTTGAATGTCTTGAGTCAAATGCAGGTTCTAACTCTAAATCAGATATAGACAAGGGGAAGTGGATCATTGATGCAAAACTTAGTGTCATAGTTGCTACCACCAAGGTTCAATAAAGTGAACCCAAAGAGCCATAGGAAGATGAGCATATTTTTCACTCATAGATGTGGGTGAAGGGTGCTTCGTTACATTTCATTGTTGATAGTGGAAATCAAAAGAACCATGTTAGGTCCCTATATTACTAGTATAGTCCCTTATTATTGTTAGTGTAACCCCCTTATTGTTATTGTTGTACCCATGTAACCCCCATATTGTTATTATTGTGCCCTTAAATTATTATTGTTAGGTCAGCTAGGATTACATTGTGGCCCCATGAACTCCTATATATAGAAAGGAGATTTTGTCATTTATATCATTAAAGAATTGTTCATTCATGTAATTTATTGAAGGTTTCCCCCTCGAAGTGGCTTATTTCTAAGGCGTTGATATCTCTTTTCTTCTCTTTTTGGAGCTGGTTTTACAACATTTGGTATCAGAGCTTTGGATTCTAGGGTTTCACTGCCCCAAACAGGTCATCGTGGAATTTTCACTATAACATTTTTTCTACAAAGGTTCAGAAGCTGAAATTTTTAGAGTGCGAAGCCAAAATCCTGAGGAACATCGACGCACAATTTCAGAGCTTGGTTCGCTATATTTTCGAAGATATGATCTATGGAAGTTAGGTCATTTTGCAGGCTCCTGAATTTAACCTAAACAGGTCATCGTGGAATTTCCGCTATCACTTTTTTTCTACGAAGGTTCAGAAGCTGAAATTTCTAGGGCACGAAGCAGAACTCCTAAGGACAATCGTTGAAAAATTTTAGATCTTGGTTCGCAATATTTTCTGAGATATGGTTATGGAATTTAGGGCTTTTTCAAGCTCCCGAATTTCATCTCAAAGAGGTGATCGTGGGAAAATCTTCATAACTCTCTCTCTAAGCATTGGATTGGAATTCTGTAAAAAGTGGTTGCAAGTAAACAGACTGTGGTTTCTTGTCTATCAATTTCAGAGCCGAAGGAGGAAACAGTGAAATGTGGCAAGCCATACAAGTTTTCTATACTGAACCAGTCCATAATTAGGTCATTCTGGGAGATTGGACATACTTTTGTCTTGAAGAATCCAAATCAGGTCAGACCGGTGGCATTCGAAAGAGTATTCAGAGGGATACCCCAAGGCCAAATTTCAATTATTGAAGATCCAAAATCAAAGAGATAATTCAGTTTCAATATCGAGCTCCTCAAAAGCAAGAAAAAGGTGTGTATTTTTTTCCGAATTGCATAAGTCTTGTGTAAAAAATCAGTTTGAAGTGATTCCAAGGGCCTATTGAGCATATATTTCTGTATTGGGTTCTGAAATGCCTCCTAAAAAGAATTCAACAACTATTAAGCCCTCAGAATACTCTAATATGACTCATGAAGATGAAGAATTGCAACATGATCTATCAAAATTACAAGAGCAAGTGCACCAAATTTCGCTCTCGCAAAGAGCAGCAAAAAATGAAATGGAAGTTTTGAAGAAAGGCGTGGAAGCGAAGATGGATGGTTTGAAGAATAATATGGATGGTTTGAAGAAAGGCGTGGAAGCTAAGATGGATGGCGTGGAAGCTAAGATGGAGGACATGGAAGAAAAAATGAAAGACAACATGGAAAACATGAAGAATAGAGTACGGCAGGAATGGCTAATCCTGTCTGCCATCTCGCCCTTTTATATTCCTAATGTCGAAAATATAGTAAAGGAAACTCATGATGAGAACAAAATAAATTTTATTCATGATTTCATAAACTCTAATGTTGGATTGAAGAACCATCATATTCAAAATATGGATATGAGGAATTTTGATGGCAAGGATCCCGTAACATGTATACATACTTGCAGAGGTTTCACTCCAAGCCTAACCACCTCACTAGTACTCTCTCCACTAATTCTGATGCATTTTGAAACATTTTTGCAAAATCTATTTTTTTAAGTTTTTTAGAACAAGCACATATCAGAAATTAGGTCATATGCACAACACCCTAGGCACTATGCAAATGTTTGGGGAACTTTTTTAGGAAAAGGAGACCACCAATGGATTCCTAAGGAAAAATGCATTCCACAAAACCACTTTTCCAGCCTTGATTTGTAGATTTGACAGGTGAAAAGGGAAAAAAACTAGCTAAAAATCGCATTTTTGCCCCTATTTTCGCCTAGGCACTGCTTACAGAAGCAGTCTTGGGAGAATGAAATTTTGAGGGGTCAAATGAAGTTCATTTTGAAAACTGGAGGCATATTCAGAAAGAAGGCTTGAAGGGGTTTCCATCAAGCCATCTTGGGCCTGATTTGGACACCTACAAGTCAGTCAAAATCATCCTTGAACAGGGAGTGTGTGTATGATACAACGAGGGCGCATATGACATAAAAAAATGGCACATATGACCATTTGCTGATATTTTTGGTTTTTCACTGTAATTTTTGAATTTATCTCAAAAATTGATCTTTTTACCTATGTCATTGAGAATGGTAATTGTAATTATGTTTTGGATAAGTTACCTAGGGGTAGATTCATTAGGTAAAAGTTATCCTTAAGTCAAATGAATCAGTTTGAATGTAATTAGGAATGAGTCACTTGGACCATCCTACACTTCAACTTTCAGTTCATAATTTTGTAGATCTCTTCCTCACATCATGGATTTGACCCCTGAGGATGAGTGAATTTTGTTTTATGTCTATTTAGTCTCTTTCTTCACACTAAGCAAGGGTTGGAATTAGTTTGGATGCTAATGTATTGATTAAGGGCTATTGTACTCAGTTTGGACAGTTAATAAAGAAGAGTTGCAGCTATTTTTTGGGATACATGTGGTATGGTGTTTATCATTGTTTTTCCTTCAGTTTCATATGTTAGAATGTGTTTTCTTCATGTTCATTACATCTCTATTGTATGATTTCTTTCAAGTTGATAGGCAGAACACATGCTTTCTCATGCTATGTTTAGGGAAAGATATTATAATTTGTCCATTTTCCTCTATTTAGGAAGAATACATCTCCCATGCTTTTCCTGGCTTCTCATCAGTATTAAAACCATCTCATCACAATCATCTTAAAGTGGTAAGTCTTATTCCTACCTTTCCCCATTGAATCTTTTCAACCCTATCTCTTTTTCTTGACCTAGCTCCCTTGACCATACTTTCATCTAACATCCCGACCAAAATCAATTATCAAAACCCTTGAACTCACACCTAGCCTAAAATCATAATCCATTCAACCTCCTAGGCTATGTTTTGTGGAGAGAGACCTCTTTGACTTGTTAGGGCTAGCTACCAAGCCAAAAGGTTGGTTTTTGGTTACCTCTGTTGGGATTCCTTCTCTGACCTTAGGAATGCGGCGGATGTCTTGATGGCCACCACCAAGCTCCAAAGGTGGAACCTGAAGATCGAGAGGAGGGGGGCACCTATTTCACTCACATATGTGGGTGAAGGGCTCACCGCTACAACTCATTTTTGAAAACAAGAGCCAAAAGAACCTCATTTCAGAAGAGGTCCAGAAGTTTTTGGGACTACCAACCACACCACACCCGCAGTCGTACACCATCGGGTGGCTTCACCAAGGACAAGATCTTTGCGTTAGCTAGAAATGTCGCCTTCCCTATGGCATAAATCCCTTCATGGATGAGGTATTGTGTGATATAGCTTCTCTTGAATTTTATGATGTATTATTAGGTCAACCATACTTCTGGAAGCGTTATGTCGTGTATGAATTTAGGCATTGATATGTTATTATTTCTTTAGGTAATATGTCATCTCTACTAAGCAATGTAGTAGGATCATCTCCTAGAGCAGGAAATTTGTTTTCTTTCTAATTCGCTCTCAAAGTATGGGGAAGGTTGTGGCCACATCCATAGCCCCTGAAAAGGGTTCCTCCACATAGCAAAAGCAAGGGATATGGTCGTGGAAGAATACAGGGACATATTCTCCTCACCCACAGGGGCACCTTTGCACTTTCAGGCCAAACATTCGATCGATCTGACTCTCGAGGCTCCTCTACCCAACGGGCTGATATATCGACGCTCTATTCTGGAAAATGAAGAGATCAAGAGGAAAATACAGGAGTTACTACAAAAGGGGCACATCCGACCAAGTTCCTCACCTTGTGGGAGCCCGATTATACTTGTACAGAAGAAGGATGGGACCTGGAGGCTCTACATTGATTATCAGGCACTAAAACAAATCACTGTCAGGAATAGGTATCCAATCCCATGAATTGATGACCTTCTCGACCAACTTAAGGGGGCTAAGTATTTCTGCAAGATCGATCTGAAGTCTAGTTATCACCAAGTTCCAACAGAGCCCACATATGTATGGAAGACAACCTTCAAATCCAAGGAAGGCCTTTTTGAATGGTTTTTTATGCCCTTCAAGTTCACAAATATCCTTGCTACTTTTATGAGGTTAATGGATGACATCTTATGGCCCTTCACCAACTCATTCATGGTTGTTTATCTAGACAACATCTTCATCTTCAACAAGAATTGGGAAGAACACTTGCAACATATTCGGGAGGTCCTTCAAACCCTTAAACAACACAAAATTTGTGCCAAATTGGACAAATTAACCTTTGGCATGAGTCGGGTCCAGTATATGGGTTACATCATAGACGAGCATGGTGTGCATGTGGATCCAACTAAGATCTAAGTCATTCGAGATTGTCCAGCCCCGACCACTATAATAGAGCTTCGCAACTTTTTGGGCCTTGCAAATTTTTATCGAAGGTTCGTGTTGGTATTTTCCCATATCACTTCGTCTTTGAGTTAGATTACTAAGGGAGGGGAAAAATCAAAGTTTTCCTGGTTTGAATCCCAACAGTAGGCATTCATTGAGTTGAAGCACAATGTCAATACTCACATTACCAAACCTGCAACAACCATTTTAAATTGAGAGAAATGCCTCCGACTGTGCTATTGGTGCAGTCCTCACCCAGCACGGGCATCCAATGGCCTATCATAGTGAGACACTTTCTGATACAATTAGGAAGTACCCCACCTATGATAAAGAGATGAATTCCATAGTACAAGGTTTCCAGCAATGGAAGCATTACATTCTGGGGAAGGAGACGGTCATCCACACCGATCACCAACCTATTCAGTTTATACAGACACAAGGGAAGTTGCAGAATGATCGCCATCAGAAGTGGTCTACATATCTACAAAAATTCCACTTGAACATTAAATACCAAAAAGGCAGCATAAATCATGTTGCAGACTTCCTCATCCGACCACCAGCTGTAGCACTGACTACTTTTCTCAACTCTTATGGCCATGAGACCTCTAGATGGCTGCAACTATACAAAAATGATTTGGAGTTATCCTCCACATACCATATTCTAGTAGATGTAAATAAAGTTCATGATTCCCACCTCCAGGACGCATTATTATGCTACCTGGGACACCTTTGTGTTCCTTCAAGTGAGTGTGCCAAGATGATTTGGGAGGCACACTACAGTCGGGTCGTAGGACACTTTGGTGTGGAAACAATTGTGGCTATACTAAAAAGGTACTTTTATTGTCCAAAACTCTGACTGGATATTGGGAAATATATCATATCCTACACTTCCTGCGCCATTGCTAAGCCAACCATCAAGACGAAGGCCTGTACACTGCTCTGCCTACTCCTAGCCAGCGTTGGGAATCCATCTCCATGGACTATATGTCTGGCCCCCCTTCTACCAAGCATGGTAATGACTTTGTATTTGTGGTCGTGAACAAATTTTCTAAGATGGTTATATTGGCAGCTTGCAAGAAGAGCATCACGGTAGAGGACACTGCCAAACTATTCTTTGAATGAGTATGAGTACATTTGGGGATCCCACAGACCATTATATTAGGTCGGAATAGGAGGTTCTTGAACAGATTCTGGTCAAGCCTCTGGACACTATTGGAAACCAAGCTCACCAAGTGGACTGCATTCCATCACTAGATTGATGGCTAGATAGAGGTCGTCAATAGGATGATAGTGCACATACTCCACATGTACAACTCCAAACATCCATGAACTTGGGATGAGATCCTCCCCTATGTGCAACACAGTTATAATAGATCTCTCCATAGCTCAACTGGTCACAGTCCCTTTCAAATGGGTCTAGGATTTCAAACATTGTGTCTGATTGATGTTTCCATACCTCATGCGAATACAAAGACATAATCTACATATGTACTTTCTGAGGTTGATAAAGCAAAAATATTTATTGAAAGTATCTAGCATGTCTGCTAGTGGGTTCATGACATCCTGGAGAATTACAATGCCAAGTAAAAGCAATGGCGTGATCAAGATCGGGTGCCACACAAGTTTCAGGTGGGCGACAAAGTTTGGTTGCATTTGCAAAAAGAACGTCTAACCAGAGCTCATTGGAAGCTCAGACCACTCTGATATGGGCCTTACACCCTTGCCAAGGTTGTGGGAGACAATGCTTTTGTGATCAACATTTCCCCATTCCTTAGCCTACACCCAGTGTTCAATGTGGACTACCCATACTTTCCACCATTGTTGGACACATCAAACATTGCAGAACAACTCACACCAACAAAGCTAAACCCCGACTACACGAAACATGCCATAACTGATGAGATCGTGGAAACATAGATCAATAACACTCGCTAGCAGAAGATCCAACTATATCGGGTTGTCAAAGCTGGCCAACTCCTGCACCAAGGAAAGTGGTTCACCAGGGACCAAGTTCAGCAGAAATTTCCTCATCTCATGGAGGAACTTAACGCAATGGGGACCATTGCTTCCTAAGGGGGGAGGAATGATCTGGGTGGATATTGGTGGTCACCCGCCTATTCCACTTGGGGCTCCACCATTGTCTCTTTCATTTTTTTCATTTTCCTTAATCATAGCACAGTTACTATTTTAAGCGATGTTTTAGGTCTTGAATTTCCGGATGCGTTTTGAACCTAACTTGGTGTTTTGTGGAGAAACCCCGGAGCCAACATGGGTCTTAGACCAATGCTCGCCACTCTAAGGTTGTAGTCTTGGGATAGATATTTCTAACGAGGTATTTTGCGCATCAAACGGAGTTCGTATACCAAATTTACGTCCCCGGGAAGTTGATGTACCAATTTACCCAAACGGGGCCCATAGTTTTGGCGCTTCATATCCTAGGGTTAGGTTTTTGGATTTTTAGGGTTTTCAATTGTTTCTCAATAATAAATAGGCCTTTGAGCCTCATTGTAACATATTTCATAGGTCTGTAGCCACCAACGCCTTCTCAGAGATAAGCTACCATCGCCTTAGCTAGTTTATTTCCATTTTGTCTGTAAGCATATTTCAGTTATTTCATATTAATGAAATGAAGTTTTATTTCCGCTACATCTCTACGTTTATTTTTATTTCTGTATTTTATTGCATTCATGCATAAGTCTAGATCATTCAAACTTGAGTCGTCCGAGTATAACTCAGTCCAAGGACTACTTCCAGATTCTCTTACAAGTTCATCAACTAGAATGGTAGTGGGGGGTTGTTTCTAAAGGATATGGTCAACGAGGTCATCTTCATCAGGTTTCCCCCCTCGTATAACATCATCTAGGGTATATATTGGGTGGGGTCTTGTATGATACTGTTACACCATTTTTTGGTCATCTAACCTATTATCATTAGATGAACCCAAGTACACCATGTAAGACCAATTTTACCCTAAGTAAAATTGCTTTCACTATGTGAAATAACTTAGTAAAACACATTTATTAAGTTGTTTATGGTCTAAACAGGAAACCCCAAAAGGAAATAATAAACAAATCTATATTTGTTTATATTTCCTAGTCATATTTAACCCAAAACAAGGAAATAAATTAAATAAATCCTTATTTATTTGATTATTTCCTAGGAATAAATTATTTAAATCCTTATTTAAATAATATTCCTAGTTAAATTTGACTAAATCATTTATAAATAATTAAATAAATCATTATTTATTTAATTATATTCCCACCATTTCCTTAAAATAATAACTAAATCATTTATTTATTTATTATTTATAAATAAAGGAATTGACCCAAGTCAAAAATCATTTTCCCTCCAACAAATATAATAAAATATTCCTAAAAGGTGGTTCTAGAATTTGATTAATAATATTTTATTCATGCACCAAGTTCTAGACCGCCCTAATATTTTGTTATAAATAGAAGGGTTTTCCCATTCATTTGTCACCTTTCATTTTGCATTAGATCACCCTTGATCTATACTCTTGGTCTGACTTTGAGCCATTATCATTGTCACATTTTTTCTTTGTGAGCTCCCTTTGAGTTCTATGTTTGTTTGGGTTTTTCTACACCAACAAGAGAGAGGAATTTTAGATTTGAAATGCTAAGGACTTTCAAGAACCCATCCCATTGAGGAGAATTGGAAACATCTTTCTTGTTTTCCTTTCAGGTGCCCCTTTTAATATAAAAAATTATTTCAAACATATGGTTCTTGTCTTATCTATTGGATGCATGGAGCAATATTTCATTTTCACTGCTTAATGTCTTTTTATGCATAGATCTGGATTTTTGCAGCTTTATTTGGATCAACTAATTGCAGATTTAAAGATATTGGCAGCCATAATTGATGTTAGGGCTATTTGTTATGCATAGCTAAAGTAGTATTTTTCAACGAAAGATTCATGCTAACAATTGGTGACTCCACACGGGTTTTATTTTGCGACCGCTGTCGTTTTATATATTCCTACATATCCAGCTATTTCAGACCCTAGGGTTTCTCTTCCGTTTTTTGTTTTCCCTATTTTTATGGTGTTTTTCACCTCTAAAACCCTCAAACATTCATATTTTTAACTTCCGTGTGTTTCTGGCCCTATTGCGCAGGTGACAGACATCAGCCGCAGCTGAGACGACAATTTTTTTCTGAAATCTGCCGCCAAGAGACCTGGATCTGCAGGTCGCACTTATCGGCCTAAAAACTGTGACCTGGACTGGATGACACACTTTTCTGCCTAAAAACTACGACCTGGACTGAAAACAGGTGAGAACCTGCGACTTGCACTTTTTTCTGCGCTTTTCCAGCACTTTTTCTAGGTTTGTCTGAAGCTTCTGTCAGGGTTTTCCAGCCTCTGTCTCCGCCCGTTTAGACCTATTTCTGATCTGTTTCACTCAACAAAGTGGGAATTTTTCCCCTTAGGGCTTTAGTACCCTCCACTTTTTGTGGGAGAGTTTTTAGTTGTTTCAGACGTCTGAATTTTCAGAGTTTCAGCCTTCTTCTTCTCAGATCTGATACCTCCTTTTCAGATCCCTCTAGATCAGCTCATATCCCTTTGAAATCACCTCATATAGTTTTGTTTGGGTTTACCTCTTAGGGTCACCTCCTTGTCCCTTCTACCTTTCGTTGATTTCCCCCTTTGTTGCAGCAACCTTGCCTCTACCTCTTTGCTCTTTTCCGCACCTCTTTTCAGTAGATTTCTCCTTTAGATCCTGGTCCCTCCCGACCTTAGATCTATTGGCCTCTTTTTAGTGTGTTTTGATTAGATGTTTTCCCTCTTTTAGACTAGTTTTGAAGGACCCGCCTTCTTGGGTTAGATCGATGCATTGTTAGCTGTTAATTTTCTGTTATTTCAGTCTCATTTCCTGTTCTTTGTAGATTTATTTTCAATTACGCAACACACTTTTTCTTTTACTCTCAAAACGTTTGGGTTTAAAAATTAAAATTAACACACGCCACACACCGACCCTAAGTGAAGAAGAGCCTGGTTAACACCGCCTGGAAAAGACTTTCAAATCAATTGACACTGCACCTCTCTACCCTTACATCACTTGATTCTGCACCTCCCTGCTTTTGTCGGTTATTCTTCTTCCCTTTGTGCCATCATCATTGCGCCCCAAGGCGTATATCCCAGAGACTTCTTGGCCTTCACCCTCAATTTCCGGTTGGTCGACTTGCTCCTTCCCGCTGTCGTCGAGTTAGTCCTCCCCCGAGTCCGCACTCCGACTCATCTTTTGATTCTTTGGGTTCTCCCCCTCTTAACTTCACCATGTCTGGTCCAGGGCCTACCGCTAGCGGCAACCCTAGCCCTAATGCTGGGACTGTTACTAGCGGAACCGCCACAGGAACTACCTCGACTTCTCCCTTGCTCCCCTTCATGGCAGGCCTCAGTCTCCTCGATTTCAATCAATTGATCAATGATCCTATCTGCCACGATGTTGGTTGGCCTGCTATGCCAACCAAGCTCCCCTCCGACATTCCCAAGTTCGAAGGCCTTGCTGGAGAGGATCCCTCCAACCATATCTGATCTTTCCACATGTGGTGTTCATCCCATTCCATTATTGATGATTCCATCCGTCTTAGATTGTTCCAACGCACGCTTACAGGCGAAGCTTCTAAGTGGTATGTTGACCAGCCCACTTCCTCTCATACCACCTTTACGACTCTTGCTCGGGATTTTTTATCTTACTTCCAGCTTCCCTTTCATTATGAAACTGGTATCGAACTTTTGACTTCTTTCCGTCAATCATCTGCGACCCGCCTATCCGATCATGTCCAGGAATGGCGGAGAAGAAAGAGCCTATGTCAATCTCCTACCTTCGAAGACCTTGTCTACATGGACTGGTTCCTTAAATCTCTCTTGCCCCCTATTGCGAAAGATGTCGCATCGCATTTTCCTCAAACCGAAGAAGCTGCCCTCCAAATGGCGTTAAAATATGACCTGATCTATGCTCAGACGGGTTATGTTTATACTGTTCTACCTGATCTCCCCAGCCCTGGTGATGCCCATGCACCGAGGGCACCTCATGCCGCCGACAGTATCGTTGGAGCTACCTCTCATACATACGCCCAACCTCCCATGGGTTATGGTTTTCCTGGGGGGGAAGGCAACACCTCCCGCACTTTTTCCCCTCCCGGTAGCACGTCTCTAGGATACGGCATGCCCCCTCTTATGGCCCAACCTCCTACTTACCACACTGTTATCCAACCCCCTTATTATCCGTATCCACAGCTTGGTGCTCTAGCCCCTCCAACATCAGCACCTCTGCCTCCCTTGCCTTCTCAACCCCCACAACAGCAGTCACCGCCCCCTTAAGAGCAGGGGGATGCGCAGCAGGGCTTTGTAGCTACCCAACCACATGACGAACAGGCGGCCACCCAACCTTCCCCTTCTGGTTCCTTCGATTACCAGATTCTCATGATGAACTATGATCAACCTTTACCTATCGACCTTAACCTTCAAACTCGGTCTCGTTAATACCCCAAGCCACCCGCTCCATCTGTCCCCGAGTCACCTTATTCAGCTTCTACAAAGCCTCTTTCGACATCTAATGGTCCCTTGCATATCCCTCAGCCCAAAGTTGAGGTTCATACTAAGATTCCTAAGGACCCATTACGTCGAAATGCTGCTTTTGGTCAAGATGCTCATTCGTATAGCATAGTAGATGATTTGGCGCAGTCTTCTGCTACCATTTCAACACTAGAACTCCTCCAGTCGTGTCCTTCTCAAAATAAGGCTCTACTATCTGCCATGGGTGCTGTAGATCCTGCTGATGACCAATTGATTGTTTTCGACGCCCCTCAATTAGAACATCCTCCCCTTCCTGCTTCCGTAGCTTTCCAAATCCCAGTCAAAATCTGGAACGCTCACGTTTCTCGGTGTATTATTGATGAAGGGGCATCCACCTGTGTGATGTCTGCTTCGGTTTGGAAACAACTCGGATCTCCTGAGCTGGCCCCTTCCACAATCACCCTTCCTGCATGGGACGGCCACGCCTCCCAGCCCATTGGCCTATTCCGTAATTGTCCTATCACTCTTGCAGGCAAGACTGTTTGCGTTGACGTTGAAGTCATCGACGCCCCTCTTGATTATAACATGCTTTTGGGGCGTAGCTACACCTATGCCATGTCTGCTGTCCCATCCGCGGTCCACCGCAAGATGTTTTTCCCTCATAATGGAAAGATAGTCACCATTGACTAGTTGACATATCATGAGCCAAAATCTCATACCTCCCCTGAGTCGACCATCTCTTTTGTAGCCAATAAGAAAACCCTCGATTCTTTGACCAATGTCTCCCCTGGTGTCTACAAAGACTCCTCCTTGCTTGGAACTTTCCCTGGTATTCCTCCTCCTCCTATCTCTGATCCCAACTTAGCGATTGTTTGCCTGATGCAATCGTCTCGAGCTGACCTTAAACAGCCCACTTCGGCTAGTCAGCAACCCCAACCTCAACCTCGCCCGCCGCAACCTGCTCCTAGCCCTTCGCCTCAGCCAACCAGACCTCTTCCTTCTAGCCCTTCTCCTACAGCTGGTACCCATGAGCCTCTCTATCCTCCTGGGTCGGTTCCACCAGGTCTCAACCATCTTGGAGCCGTCCCTCCTGGCCATTACCCTGCTGGTCAGATACCTTTCCTTGCTCCCCCTCTCGGAGTCTATTCGGTTCCCATCATGGCCACCCTCTCCCTCCCCAATTTGACCCTGAGCATACTCGTTTGGTACCTTGATCCTCCAGCTGCTACCCTTCCTGGTCAACCCAAACCTTATCTTGCTTTGACCTCAGTTCAACCGGTCCCCATGACTTCTCCCGCTGCAACAGTGCCTCAATCACCTCAACAGGAACCACCTCCTGTTGCAACCGCTTCGGGTAAGAAGGGCAAAGCTCGCAAGAGGGCATAAAAGGACAAGGCTGCCCCAACAAACCCTGCCCCTCCTCGTTCTCCAAAGCATACCATCCCGTGTGCTTTGTGTGATGTTGTCGGTCACGCCACCCATACTTGTCCGGAGTTGCCTCACCTTAAGTCCATGGTTAATGAGACGTTTCTAGAATCTGATATCCATGAGGTCTATGTCACTATACCTGATTCAATCCCGAAACTCAAAATATTGCGCACAAATCACCGTTGTGCTTTGTGTGATTTCCATGGCCACTATACTCACCTCTGTCCCCACCTTGAAGAGTACCATTCATCTTTGGAAGCAGTTCGCCAATTCGAGGCCAAGCGCAATGAGTCCACCACTCCCTTATTTGTGCATTTTTCTTTGACAAAACCAGAGGACACGAGTGCTCCCATCGACATTACCCCTCCTAATGTCGAGATGACGGAGCCTTCATCCACCATTTTGTACCTATCATCATCCATGAGACCCTCGGAGGAAGTCCCCTTTGAAACTTCCCCTGATGTTTCACTTGACCTCCCTTCAGCAATCACCCTGGGCTCAACATCGTTGGATCCTTTATCTACTTACTCTTCTGTCACCCCTTGTGACGATGCGCATGTGAACCTCTCTTCTCATGATGCTGAGTCAGGTAGCTTCGCCACGTCAGGTGGTCTTTCTCCCACCAGTCACCCTATCTTCTATCACGATGACGACAGTATAGCAGAAATCACCACCCCTGACTTTATCTATTCCCCCTTACATCAAACCCATACACCTTGTGGCCATTACATTGAAACCCAATGTTTGGGTAAGGGGGCACCCATATTAGAGAGACTACGAGAAGCAATTCTCCACACCTCTCCTAGTGTATCTGGTCGTGTCGACTCTAGTACCATTATTCTTCCACATTTAGAAGAACCTCTAGAGTTCCATATCACTTCAGATCACTCTAGGGACTATACCCCTTATTGTTCCTTCATCTTACATCAACAACCCAGTCTCTTAGAAATTTTTGTTGACCAACCTATCAGTTTTCTAAGAGAGCATCAGTTCATTATCTCCAAATCCTCTTTTTGGGATAGTGACACCAGGTATGCCAACCCCAAAACTTAAAGTCCATTTGATTCATATATGCAGTACTAAAAGAGATTAGTAATCTTCCATTTCCTTTCTCAAGCTGCATAACCATAACGAAAACAAATGGCGCACCACATCATTAAAATGTGTTTAGATCCCCCTTTTCCTAAATATATTTTGGCATGACCACAACATGCTTGGGGGCACCTAGGCCCCTCAACCATACAAATCTCAAATCTCAACCAAAAACAGCACTGAAACCCCCTTTCTCTGACAGGTCGCACTTTTCAGGTCATTTCCTGGGACAGGTCACAGTTTTCTGCCCAGTACCTGCTACCCAGGTCGCAGCACAGACCCCAAAAAGTGCGACCCAGCCTGTTCATGAGCTCTAGGTACCTGTTAGTTTTTAGTACCTTGATACTTCACCAGGACACATTGTGTCCACGAAGTGTCTATTCACCTCTCCTCCAAATCGAATTTCCTCACTTACAACACTTGTACTGGGGGCACCGCTTTGCCTCCTTACTTGTCCTTGTTCGTGTTGATTTTCGTCATGAGATACCCTATTGTACTCATGTTTTTATGGTCCCCCATTGGACCTTTACTATGTGGCAGCACCATCGAGTCGCCCTTCTTTAGAGCATCCGAGTTGAGTCATCATCGCATTCATGGAATCTATCCCGAGTCCCTTTGTATCCTGCTATAGTCCTCCATCCTTCATTGCTCGGTCCCTCTCTCGTGTAGCACATTATGGCCTTCAGTCCCACTATCCCCTATCCCTCATGATATTGTGTCATTCACTTCCAGGTCATCCATGCCCTTTATGCTTTAACAAGGGAATTCGTCCATTCGCTACTAAGTATCCCCCATTTCATCATCATCATTAGTGTCTGTCTGTTAGTCACTCTACTATTTTCTCTCGTGCCTTAGTTGGTGATCCCCTATTGCCTCACCTATGGCGGACCTCATTCTGTCGACATCAACTCATTCACTCCAGAAGATAGGTCTAGAGGGCGGTGTACCTTGGTTCCAGCTCCTTTCAGCATGATCGAGATCCGTATACTTGATGGTCTAGTGATGCAGCAACAACTTTTGGTGATTCCCGGGTGTGTGTGAGATGTCTCAACCCTCATGAGGGGGTGGCCCTGCAGGTAGCCCCCCACATGCCCGGATGACGTCCTCATTTCAGCCTTCGATGCAGCTCCTTATATTTGATGATGCCGGCCTTAGCCGCTTGCAGCGCCTTTTCGATTTGCATGTATCAGTCAGATTTTGCGAGGCCTTCCCCGTGTATAGGGGGCATTTGGGTTGTATTTGTATCTCATGTACTAAAATATTCTTGTATAATTCCTGGTTGTTATTCCAGGCACAACATGTATGTGGGATTCATCATTCTATTTTTCTAGCTCGTTTTTATGCCAGCATGTACTTTATAGTTCGGTTCCTTGTTTACTGGACATACTATTCTTTTGTAATTTATCTCAGCGGGCATAGGTATGCCTCCCCCGCCGCCTTTAGTACAGATACCACTTCATAAACTAGAGACTTGTTGCACCTGTAAGTCTCGTCTCCTCAGGGTCTAGTCCTTTAGCACATTAGACTACCTTACATTTCTCTCTCTGACTTCCCTCTTGATGTCTAGTGATTGAGTTCTTACAACGTACTTCGATCATACGATTTTCTCCTAACACTCATACGTTGGGGGGAAATCTGTTACACCATTTTTTGGTCATCTAACCTATTATCATTAGATGAACCCAAGTACACCATGTAAGACCAATTTTACCCTAAGTAAAATTGCTTTCACTATGTGAAATAACTTAGTAAAACACCTTTATTAAGTTGTTTATGGTCTAAACAGGAAACCCCAAAGGGAAATAATAAACAAATCTATATTTGTTTATATTTCCTAGTCATATTTAACCCAAAACAAGGAAATCAATTAAATAAATCCTTATTTATTTGATTATTTCCTAGGAATAAATTATTTAAATCCTATTTAAATAATATTCCTAGTTAAATTTGACTAAATCATTTATAAATAATTAAATAAATCATTATTTATTTAATTATATTCCCACCATTTCCTTAAAATAATAAATAAATCATTTATTTATTTATTATTTATAAATAAAGAAATTGACCCAAGTCAAAAATCATTTTCCCTCCAACAAATATAATAAAATATTCCTAAAAGGTGGTTCTAGAATTTGATTAATAATATTTTATTCATGCACCAAGTTCTAGACCGCCCTAATATTTTGTTATAAATAGAAGGGTTTTCCCATTCATTTGTCACCTTTCATTTTGCATTAAATTACCCTTGATCTATACTCTTGGTCTGACTTTGAGCCATTATCATTGTCACATTTTTTATTTGTGAGCTCCCTTTGAGTTCTATGTTTGTCTGGGTTTTTCTACACCAACAGGAGAGAGGAATTTTAGATCTGAAATGCTGAGGACTTTCAAGAACCCATCCCATTGAAGAGAATTGGAAACACCTTTCTTGTTTTCCTTTCAGGTGCCCCTTTTAATATAAAAAACTCTTTCAAACATATGGCTCTTGTCTTATCTATTGGATGCATGGAGCAATATTTCATTTTCACTGCTTAATGTCTTTTTATGCATAGATCTGGATTTTTGCAGCTTTATTTGGATCAACTAATTGCAGATTTAAAGATATTGGCAGCCATAATTGATGTTAGGGCTATTTGTTATGCGTAGCTAAAGTGGTCTTTTTCGACGAAAGATTCATACTAACAGATACAATTCATATTATTCCTCAACCTCTAGCTAAAAAGGTATATCATGTTCAATAGAAGGTTGAGTAGGAGGATACAATATCAATTGTTTTGAAAAGGGTCCATTCTTGATGGTCATGTTCCCATCCCTACAACTAGTGTAGGCATTAGCAGTGGCCAACCAAGGTATTTTTAAGATAAGAGGGTAACCATTAAACTTGATTTTGGGATGGAGAACCAAGAAATCAGTAGGATACACCCAAGAGTCGATGGAGACCATGACATACTCAACAAATCCTTCAGGGGCTATTGTGGATCTGTCTGCAAGTTGCAGCACTGTGGTGGTCTTCCTCAAAGCCCCTTGGAGATTTAGCTTTGTCATGGTTTCTTTAGTCATCACATCGATGGAAACCCCAATATCAATTAGGGTATGAGGGGAAATGATTCCATCAATGTGCACATCCACCACCGGACTTCCAGGGTCTAGGTATTTTGGAAAAATAACTCTCCCTAGCATTAGATCTGATAATTGTCCAACAACATTGATGGTGGGGATGTCTCTCTTCTTTCTCCCAGGATTTTTGAAACATATTTCCTTGATAAGCTTATTATAGACAAGAACATCCTTAATAGGTTGTATAAGGGGTATCTTAACACACAAATTCTTCAATTCTATCAAAAGTTCAATCTCTTATGGGGTGTGTTGGTTAGAACACATATTTC